>JADRCD010220603.1:0-12500 GCA_019843815.1 Montemys delectorum | reverse complement strand
TTGAAACATATTGAAACAGTCTACATAATGGGACAGATACCTAAAGATATCTAAGCTCTGTGTCTACCTACTTACATATCTGCCGGTCTGTTTATCATCTATCACTTGGAAAGGTAGAGAGTTGGTTGATAAATGAAGCAGGCACTAAATGGCAAGCACTCTCACACACTACCCATCCCTTCTAAAAACACTGAGGCTGCATTTAGGCATCCTGGTAAAATCCCTGCTGGCTCCTGCTGCCTCACCCTCGCTCACATCCCCAGACCGAGATTCCTTTCAGTGTTTAGAGGTTCAGGCAAACACTGCATTGGAGCTAACAAGAGTTCTTTTTGCTTCTTTAAATTTTGTTCTGTTTGGATAGAATTGTGTTGTGAATGAAGCAAAAATCTTTGGAAAGAGTAATGTGAACGTTGTGATTTAAAGAAATTACAGCAAGTGACTGGAAAACCTCACCAAAGGCATGTCCCCTTCAGAGTTCAGCTGAGATTCACACACAGACCGTGCGTGCAGCATCTCACAGCCAGCCGTGTGCACTGGGACCATTCCCAATTCTCAGAACTGTTGCTCATTTCTGGATGTCCCTGCAAACAGGGAATGATATCACTTAAGGTTTAGGCAATGT
This sequence comes from Montemys delectorum, assembly GCA_019843815.1. Taxonomy (NCBI): domain Eukaryota; kingdom Metazoa; phylum Chordata; class Mammalia; order Rodentia; family Muridae; genus Montemys; species Montemys delectorum. The sequence goes on along the minus strand of JADRCD010220603.1, from coordinate 11,878 downwards.
TTTTTTTTTTTTAAATGTCAAACCCAATGTCAAAATAAAGCCAAGTGGATAAATCCTGTCTTAATAGCAAACATATGTTTCCTGCTCCCCACTGCTAAGCCCAGATGTTAATGGCGTGTTTGTCATCACGATGCTCTCTTCTTGTTTGGCGCTAGCTGTGCTTACATTGCAGGCAGGATAAATGTCATGTGTGCACCATCAGTAAAACCAAGACGATTCTTCACAGTCTGGTGAAGCACTGATGACATCCGAGAGCCAAATTACAAAGGATTCTTCAGACATTCAGAGTTCTTCGTGGTGTTAGTCTTCCGTGTAACTCCACCATGACCACAGTGGGCTAGGCTAGGCGAGAAACTGGACATGCTGACATGTTACTTTATGAAGAATGCAATAAAACACAATTACTGCTCAGCTATGATTTAGAAGTCTTATGGGAATTCTTTTTTTTTTTTTTTTTTTTTTTAGTTTGTGTATTTTACAGCACTCCACAGCATTTGAGAGAAATAGATTTAGCTTATTGTTTTAAGTCACTAAATCTTGCAGGCAATGCTAGAAGTTGGCTGGCTAGCTAATAAATGGGAACACTTAATTTGCTTTTGTAAAGAAAAAGAAAAATGGATCTTGCTTTTATAGTCCATTCATTCTGGCCTGTGCATGTATTTTAACTCTGTTCAGCCTTTGATAATATGGTATAGGAAAAACACTTAGGTTCTCAATTGATCAGCTCTCTAAAAAAAAAGTCAATCATTTTAAATTACATACCAGTTAATGTAATTGGTAAACATATTATGAATGAGGATTCTGAGTTTAACAAAACATACTCTGATGGAGATTTTAATTTAATATTGACCCATTGGATTTCATGTTTGTTTTTCATTGTCCTCATTTTTCATTGAAAAGCATAATGGAAATTAAAATTTCCCATTTGTTATATTAGAATATAGCAAAACAAATATATATATATATATATATATATATATATATATATAGCATTTTATATTACCCAATGACATTTAGCTCAACAACTGGTAACTTTAGATAACCCAAGACAAATCACAGCCATTTTTTATTTGTTCACCAAATACATAGTAAGAATGTCCTACATGTTTGAATGTCCATACATTAATGTTTAAAAGCTGGCTGTCAAAGCAGGATGTGAGCCAGACACTAAGATATCTTTCTTGTCACATGAGTTCAAATTGACTGAGTATGTTAGGAAAGAGAATATCAGACGTGTCACTGGACTTGAGTGGGAGGCCAAAGACTGAATCTAAACACACTACTTTTGAGTTATCTATGAGACTTCCAAAAAATACTAAGCAGAGGTTTTGATTCATTAAGGAAGAATGTTTGGCTAAAAATATACATATTGGTATTGTCCCCCAAAGAACTCATTATCAAAACTGTATGCTGGAAAAAATTAAATAATCCTAAGTACACTGAGAAATGAATTTAAAAGAGACATAGTTGGAAAAGCAGACCAGGCAGCCCACCAATTTTAAAGTATAGGGAGATAAGATGAACTCAGCAAAGAAAGCTGAGAGAGACCAATCAGCGAAGCCTAGAGAACAGAATGCCAGGAATCCAACAAAGGGAGGAGGATACAAATGGGGGAATGGCTATCTGCTCAAATTTAGAGAGTCAACAATCAGGAACTAGCATGGGTTTAGTGGCTCATATCAGTGATCTCAACAGTCAAAAAGCTGTTAGGACTTTTAGAAACAAAAACCCACCTGGGAGAGGTTCAAGAAAATAAAAAGAGAGATTTGAGATATAAAGTAGAAAACAACTTTGCAACAGAATTTCTCTAAACATAGAGAAAAATAGAATACAGGGAAATGTCAGTCAATAATTTTCTTTATCGAATATATTTATAGGATATATGCTTTCTACTTTTAAAAGGCATTCGTTTCTAAAGTGAAGTAAACAGAAAGAAAGACTACGCAGGCAGAGAACAGAGCAATGACCTGGGTAGAAGAACAGGGGATCTGGTGTTCCCATTGTCCTCAAATTAGAGTTAGTCCATCTGAGTAACAGAAGAAAGGTCAAATGTGACTGCCCTGACAGATTGTGATGGAAAATGAGTTCTATTCCAGAAATCAGGAAACCCATGAACAGGCTGGGGAGGAAGAAATATTGGAATTTGAGAAGCAAAGACCACAAAGAATGAAACAGTGCTATTGTCAAATAATAATTGGAATAATGGTATTCACCGAATTTTCCATAAAATATTCAAGACACACTCAAAGGTGGGTCACCATTGAGTATAGCCATATGTATGTGTTTCCAGCAACATTAGGCAATTACACTTGCAGAGTTGGATATATATATATATATACAACTTGGTGTTTTACCAAATGAATAAAAAAATTGAAGAGAAGGTCACAGGATTCATAAAGTACATGCAAGATAGTTAGCATAAAAATAGACTATGAAATCCAAATTGGCAAATAGCGAACATAAAGACATGGAATAGATCCTGATCATTGAAATGTTCCTGCAGTCAAGATATTTCTGATATTTTCCTGTTTTTAAGAGAACTTATAATGGAGGAGGTGGAGCTATAAATTACATATATATAAAATGTGATAATGGAAGAGTTTTGATCACTGGTCAAAACCAGAACAAGAGTGAATGACTGACTGCAACACAAGACAAAAATCATTGAAAGTGAAGGAAGTAAGAATAAAGAGCCTATGATTTTGAAGGATGATTTGCATGTATTACAAATGTGTTATGAACTGTATGAGTATTTAAATGTGTGATATAACAATAGTACTATGAAGAAAACAAAAACATATAAGGCTAAATGTCTTTTTAAAAATGATGTCCAGTGCACCACAGATCTACAGGAAAGTGTCACCTCAGGGGGCATAGGACATTGCTCTATAGACATTGTGTCCAAGCCATAACACCTCACAAAAGAATAGATATTGCAAGAGCAAAGAGACATGAGGACACCTGCCTCTCATGCAGGCCCAGAGCTTAAAGAGGATGGGAGAGAAAACAACCATCATCTCTGGACCTTCCAGAGGGGCAGAATGGAATGCCCAAAGGAAAAAGTAGGTTGAGCTGGCTAACTTCATGCTCTAGGAATTATTTCTATGCATTCATTTTCCTTCAGTCTATACACCTGTCATCATTCCAAACAGAAATGATCATGATGCATTCTCCTGAAAACTCATGGAAAGTAATACAAGCTTTAGACTTACCCAAATGACTAGAATGTTCTAGAATTCCTGAAAGGGTTTTACTGACCACACCTCACATGCCCTCTGTATGGAATCTGCTCTTCGACAGGACATGTCACAGCCAAGAAAGTGAGCCTCAGCTTACTGACTATATTGCTGATTCCAATTAACCACTGGCACCCTCTATTTCTAGAAAGGAGAAGTTAAATTCAGGGCTTTTGCCTCAGAAAGTATTTCCCAATAAGAACTTACTGAAGAACAACCTCCTTTTCCTTTTTATTTGACTTTTGGAGGATCCTGTTTTTTATCTTGGAGCTCCAGGGCCTTGCTCCTGGAAGGCAAGCACTGGTACATGGAGTGACATCCCAGCCCACATAACGAAAGAATATACAAGATAATTTATGATAAGTGACCATTGATTGTTAGTTGAACTCTCCAGTCATCGAGTAACCAAGAATAGGCCACATACTTTCCAAGTACCTTCTAGTGTGCACATATAGGTTGACTGAACTTATTATCCAGTGGATAATAAATGCCTATATATATTAAGCAAAATGTCTTTTCCATTACTTCCTGAAAGGCCACCACTAGTTAATTATTGCCCTGTGTTTGTTTTTACTGCCATGTCATTGAACTCTTTAATTCTGGGTCTGGCTGGAATCTAAACACTAATTTTTTATTGTAGCAAACTAGATAATATGCAGGCCACCAATTTCCATTTGGATTTCTGATAAATAACAAATAATTTTAGTAAAGATGTCACAAATATTGTCGTGTGTGGAGGCATCACAGCCCCTGGAAACCTACTACCTTCAGAGCTGGGTATTGTATAGTCACTCAAGTAAATGCCACCATATCATCTAAAGAGCAACACCTGTCCAGATGGAAATGCAGGTGTGGGTTATCAGTGAAAGCAATTGCATCACTAACATTCTTGTATATTTCCAAACTATAGGTATGATGCAGTCATAAAGAAATTTAATGATTATTTTGATATTTAGTAATATCATCATTATTTGGGACCATGTCACACTATGTAGCCCATGCTGGCCTTGAACTCATGATCTTCCTAACTCAGCTACACTAGGTTTTGAGACTGTCCTACATGTTTTATTTACTTTTTTTTCTTTTTGGCTTCTTTTTTCAGTGACACTTGACCATATTTTTTTTCAGAAGGGAAAAAAAAACTTGATGCAATAAAGTATTAGTGTTTAGTATCCTGGCTAGACCCAGAATTAAAGACGAGGGCACAGTGGTATAAACTCGGAGAATCGTTAACTAGTGGTGACATTTCAGGAACTAACAGAAAGGCATCTTGCTTAATATAGACGTGTATTATTCATTGGATAATAAGTTCAAAGTTTTGCAAAAAAAAAAAATAGTAAAAACAATTGGCTAGTCAGTAATGATTTGGAAAAGTTGTATTTCTTCAACCAGTTTGGTTCAGTTGGAGATTTGATTTAAAAAAACAAAACACACACACAAAAAAAAACCAAAGAAAAATAGCTTCTAGTCACCCACTTGGCTCTGGACTGGTTGATTTCCTTAGGTAGGGGCCCTGTTCAACAACCTTACAACAGACCAAAATGCAGAGATAGAATTTGACAATTGGCTAACTTGTAAGGTATATAAACTCTTAGTAGGACTATTTACACTAGCCAACACAATCTGCACTGGAGACAGATCTCGGCTTGTTCTGCAACATATGATTGAACAGCACTGTGTGTGAGTGATTGGTTCTCAGTCTCTGCTCTGGTAGCTCTGTGGCTCACCAGGAAAGAGTGAGTGACCATCCTGGGCCAGTGGTAGACAAGTTAGAGATGAAGAAGAAACATGTAGAAAAAGTAAGAGGATAAAGAAACCAGGGAATCTTTGATGAGATAAGTACAATCTATACAGGTTCTCATAACGAAAGGGCTGGAAACAGTAAAGAGGAGAGAGAATGAGCAATGTCCCCATCAGAAACAGGCTCCTTCTTTGAAAGGGTAAGGCAGAACCACCATCAGGGTTTCAGATTGTTAAAGATGTGTTTTGAAAGATCTGGTGGCACCTTTGCAGAAATACTGTGGAGAATGGTTAGCACGATGAGATATGAAACCATCTGCTATAGACCAGATAGAAATGGAAGGTTCTGAAACTAGGAAAATAGCAGTCTCACAGAAGGAAGACATCTACTTTGAGGCTGATGTGGCAGGCAAAACCCTCCTGGTAAAAGGCTTCTCTTTTATTCTGTGACACTAAGTTCCAGTGCTGACTCCTCATCTGCCCATGACTCTGCCTCTGCTCCAGAGAAACGTACATGGGAACTCCTAAACTGTGGTACTGTGATCATAGAACTTTGCACTGTATGTTATTCCTGGGGCAAGAAAAAGAGAGAGATAAAGAAATGTTTGCTTTGAGCCCGGTGTCAGGAGGAGTAGAACAATGGAGTGGCTCACACTTCTTGATGCACATCTTTGCATAGCCCAAAGGAATGCAGATACAGAGTTGAGACTGAAGAGACAAATCTTGAAGAAAGACTTTGATTTCTGAGTCAATAAAAGTGTCAAATAAGTCACCCTAAAACACTGTATTGAGTTTCAAGGGACTTAAAATGTAAACCTTAAATTATAAACAAATGGAAAATGAGTAAAGAAACAAGGAACAGCAAGACATAGGAGAGAAATGGAGAGAGTCTGGTATTAGCAGACGGCAGAAAAGCAAATGACAAATCCTGTCATTGAAGACAAAACATCTGCTGGATTTTTTTTTAAAAGAATACTTTTGAATATAGACATTATTAGAAGTAAAGAGGAGAGTATGTTTTAGAGGCAAGTTAGGCAAAACCTGCAAGTGACTGACCATAACATAAGGAGAAACTGAAGAGGGCCCACTGTGAGTCCTCCCCTGGGCTCACTGTGTCAGGGAGAACATTAGTCACAGGCATTCTATATGCATGAGTATGCATTGCATTGCTTTCTGGTTGACGATGATATTTAACACAGGTGAAAAAGAAAAGGGAGTGAAGAGATAAAGAATAGATTGGATCGCAATATGGAGGATGAAGAATAGAGGAAGGCAGTTGACAGGTTCAGCACTGTGTGCTTCTCTAGAGCTTCTGTTTAAAAAGTCTCGCACTACTGGGGCATGAATAGCAGAAGCATGTTGTCTGGACATTCTGTCAGTTGGGGTCTAAAACCCATATGTCAGCAGTTGTGGTTCCTTCTCATAACCCAACAGAAGAATTTCTGCCAGGTTCACCCAGGGCCTGTTTGTAGTTTTCTCTTTGTAATATCTAAACCACCCCTTTTTATAAGAGAACCAATACTATCAGATCAGAGGATCCCATCCTAGATGCTGTACTTACTTTTCTATTACTGTGAAGAGACACCATGCCCAAGGCAACTTATAAAAGAAAATGTTTACTGGGACTCACAGTTACAAAGACTTAAAGTCTATGATCACTATGACAGGGAGCCTGGCACCAGGCAAGCAGGCATGATACTGGAGCAACAGCTGAGCGGTCACATCTGATCCACAAGCAAGAGGCAGAGGGAGATATAACTATGAATGGAGTAGGCTTTTGAAAGCTAAAAGCCCACTTCCTGCACCAAACTTCCTCCAACAAAGGCCCCACCCACTAATCCTTCCCAAACAGTTCCATCAACTGGGTACCAAGTATCCAAATGCATGAGCTATAGGAGCTATGCTCAATCAGTCTATAACACTGTATAACTAATTGTATCCCAAATGACACCATTTCCCAATCAGATCTCTTTCTGTGGTTCTGAGACTTTCCAGATCAGTGTGTGAATTTGTGGGAGTGGCATAATTTAACCTGCAATGTGAAAAGCAGCCATTTTTTTTTTCCTATTGTAACTGGAAAGAAGGACTGTAATTTGTTCGTCCATAGAATTGATGGCTGCTTTAAAGGTAGCGATAAGGTTATCAGCAGCGAGGTCAGACGTGGAAGGAAGAGTTAAAAGTGTCCTGAGGGAGGTCTGAGAGACCACTGAACAGAAAGAGAATAGGCTGACCTGGGTGACCTTGACTACTACATTGGCACACATGGCGATGGTGTACTCAATAATTCAGTGTGTCCTTTGTACAATCATAGAGTGTCTTTGGAGGAGAAGGTGCTTTGACTATGTGATAGTTTACAACCAAATAAACGCCAGTTTCACTAAGGAAAAGCTATTTGCAGATTAACCAGGCATGCATGCACATTTGGAGTTCAAGTTAAATGGCAATTTATTTGTGATGATCCCTATTTTTATTACTAAAATGGATATGACTAGAATTCATTCCCTTTAACGTTATTTCTCCCCTAGACTGTCCTAAAAAAGACAAAACCTTATGCATCTACCTGTTTCTTAATATGCACCAGTATTCCTCAATGCTGAGAAGGAGTTTAATCATCAGTCAACATTCTCCGAGTTGAGCTTTGAGTAATGGTTTCTCACAAAGTGAGCAACTATGTCATTTGGAAAGCAATTTTTCTCAGGAAGCTTTATCTAAAGCTTTACATTTTCCAGGTCAGGGAGATGTGAGATTTGTGGATAATTATACAATTACAGAACATAAACATTTATGATGACCTCCAGCAACACAATAACCTTGAATCTCTTGAAGAAATATAATTGATCTCAAACCAAATTTAAAAAAAAAACTAGCTTAATTCATAGCAGAACAATATTGGCAGTACGGTTGCAAATAATTTTTTTTCTGTTTATGGAATTGATAACAGGTACTCATTAAAAATCATATGATAATAGTAATGTTCCCATGTAAGAGTGAATAGGATTAATAGGTAAATATAAGAAATGGAGAAATATTATACTATTGTATTTTATCTTTTTTTTCAGAGTGATTGTGTACTTAGCTTTTTTCTCTCTGAACATATACAGCCAACACTTGAAGACTCTCCTTTTGTGGACCCAGGTAAGTGAATCTATCACAATTACCATGTGCAGCAACTGTGTATGTAATTGTAGGGGAGATCTACTGGTAATGTCTTCAGTTCCAAATGATAATGTCTTTTTAATGCTAAGACCTTACTGTTTTCTCCCCAGCCATCTCTAAAGAGTTTGAAACTCCTGAAAATATGATCTTCAAGTTAAGATAAGCTAAGCTGTGTTTGTCCATTTACAGTAGTGACAGGACTGCAGTCCACACTGTTCCTTATTTCAATTAGTTGTGCTTTGAATTTAAATTGCATTTCAAAGACTGAATCTTTGTTTTCTCTGGCAGAGGAGTCTTGCAGTTTTACTACTACCTTACAAAGCAAGAAAAGAAAAGAAAATATAATCATAGTTTCACTCTTAGGTTTTAAAGCCCACGATGCTCTCCTTCCTGAACAAAGCCTTGTTTTGGTGCCACCATCTTGTTCTCTTCCAGATGTGTCCTGGGCAAGTTCTAATGGACATTCAATCATTTCCCTAGGTTTACACAGGCTCCCTTGAAAGTTCTATGAGTTTTGAGTATTTATAATCTATTTTACATCAAGGAGTAGTAATCCAGTAACATATTAGTTTTATATAAACATTAATTTGTTAGTTTTATTTGTGTGTCTTTTTGTTGGCCAGGAGGTACGCATGTGCAGTGTAAGTATGCAGGTGAACTAAAGTTATGGGTGGCTGTAAGTCACTTGATGTGGGTAATGGGAACTGCATCTGGGTTCTCTGCAAGAATAAAGGGTACTCTTATTCACTGGGCCATCTTCAGCCCTACACGTGCTGATTTTAATCTCCATATTTATAAATGCATAATTTGGCAGCAATGACCAATCCTTCCAACTCTCAGATTTCATTTTATCCATATTAACCTCCCAACTCTTAAGGTTATATCCACGTGCTCATTATATCTGGCATCCCAAGTACTTATCACATAGGTAGAGAGTTTTCTGAATGCTCTGTTATGGGGCACCAGTATTTATTAAGTCATGTAACTCTACTTGCACATAGCCAACCTCTCTTGCTATGTGAAAAGTAACATTAAGTCAAGGACTCTCTTCTCAATCTGCATTGCTCATACTTCCTGAGATAATTAATGTATGAGGATTTCCAGAGAAAGAGGGGGGAGACAAACTGAGAATGGAGAAAGAAAAAAAAAAAGAAAACAATCAATTTTAATGACCTGAGGAGATGTTACTATCACTAATAGCATAAACTTTAATAATCTAGGCCTGGAAAAAAAAAAGTCAAGTTGTTTAATTCTAGAAATGCTGTCAGAATGGGGCTGTGTGGGCCTCTCTGTCATTGAAACCCCTCAAGAAAAACTAAACCTCAGATTACTGTCAACTTTGGGGCTTATGCATAACATTATTCCTGAAAGATATTTTGAAGTACATATGCACCCAAAATTATGATGGTTATTATAAAAACTAAAACAGCACTTTGAGGAAGTTTCCAATTTTAAAATTTCAAATGTCATCAATACTCAAGAATTATTTCAACAGTTAGAAGTAACAACAGATTTGATTCATTCCATGTCAAAGCTATAGGCGGCTACTAAAAACAGCTTATTGTCTTAAAACAATTAGACACATTTTCCAAGCAGGATATGCAAATCACTGTAATAAGCAAGGATTCACTGTGCCTTATTTCTTTCTTCAATCATTTCATCATTCTGGATTCTTAATCTTTTGTCACAGAATAGCTGCTGACTGCTAGCAAGAAGTCTGTTTACTTAAGCATTATGTTCATCCATGAGTTGAAAATTTTAGCTTACGTTGTTAAATGATTAGAGGACAAAGTTATTCAAATGTGTTCAGATAGTGATTTGCATAGAAACAGCTTTAAACGGAAACCCCAGACTTTGGCAACCTCTCCTGGAGTGTTGATTTTGAATGCCTATGTCACTAGATGTGTGCCTCAAAAATCATATAAAGGTGCTGGATGTGCAGGATATTCACTTATCAACTTGACACACATGTGAAAGGGAGCCGAGACTGAGGAACTCCTCCATCAGATTGTCTGGTGGACATGTCTGGAGAACGTTTTCTTATTGATGAAAGAAGGCGCAGTCCATGTATGCATTACCATTCCTTGACAGGTTGGCCTGAGCTATATAAGAATGTTAGTTGATCAAGCCGCAAGAATTAGGCCAGTAATCAGCATTCTTGTATGGCCTCTTCTTCATTTCATGTATTGAATTTCTGCCTTGACTTTGTTTGGTGATAGACTTTAATCTGCAAGTCAAATAAACCCTTTCCTCCCCGAGTTGCTTTTATTGTGGTATTTATCCACAGCAACTGAAAGCAAACTGGAACATGTCACCCTAAATCTGGGTAATACTATCAGTTCTTGGGTTTCAGTGTCTCACGAAACAGGATTTTATGTGACAACATAAGACTTTATCTTTTGTCATGTGCTAGTCTACTCTCCTCTACTAAAATATTCCTTGGCTCCTTGTCCTTCACTGATGACTCTAGAGTATGTGTTTATTACAGACAAGACCTTTTTGGTTGGATAAACAGTGTGTATATTGTGCACCTTGGCATTCCAAGATGAACCACCAAATCTGGCTTAATCATTGACTGTGACAACCACATATATATGATGATAATCCCTATAAAGGTAGATTATTATTTTTTTTAAAGGAAAAGGAGAGAAGGTGAGAATTGTGTTGTCTTCTCATAGTCCTGACATCATGAAAAAGTCCCTGTACAAGAAAGCTCCCAAATACTAGAATTTTTAAAGAATCCCTTGGGAAATATCTTCTACAAATTATCATGTTAAATGATACTAATTTCATAATGCAATGTAAAAATCTTTATGGATTTTATTTTAATTCTTCCAATATTAACTCTCTGGTGACATAGGATTCTGTATGCTACAAAGATTAATATAGCTTGTATGGTTTTGCATTCCTAAAATAAAGTATCATAGTCAACATAATTCCCTGAAGAGAACGCCTATAGCTTACGCTCTAAGATCAAGACTCAACAAATGGGACCTCATAAAGTTGCAAAGCTTCTGTAAGGCAAAAGATACTATCAATAGGACAAAACGGCAACCAACATATTGGGGAAAGATCTTTACCAACTCTATATCCAATAGAAGGCTAATATCCAATATATACAAAGAACTCAAGAAGTTAGACTCCAGAAAAACCAAATAGCCCTATTAAAAAATGAGGAACAGAGCTAAACAGAGAATTCTCAACTGAGGAAACTCTAATAGTCGAGAAGCATCTAAAGAAATGTTCAACATCCTCAGTCATCAGGGAAATGCAAATCAAAACAACCCTGAAATTCCATCTCACATCAAAGTGGCTAAGATCAAAAACTCAGGTGATAGCAGATGCTGGTGAGGATGTGGAGAAACAGGAACACTCCTCCATTGCTGGTGGCACTGCAACCTGGTGCAACCACTCTGGAAATCAGATTGACAGTTCCCCAAAATATTGTATATAGTACTACCTGAGGACCTAACTATACCATTCCTGGGCATATACCCAGAAAATACTCCAACATGTAATAAGGACACATGCTCCACTATGTTCATAGCAGCCACATTTACAATACCAGAAGCTGGAAACAACCCACATGTCCCTCAACAGAGGAATGAATACAGAAAATGTGGTACATTTACACAATGGAATATTACTCAGGTATTAAAAAACAATGACTTCATGAAATTCTCAGGCAAATGGATGAAACTTGAAAATATCATCCTGAGTGAGGTAATCCAGTGAAAGAACACACA
>JADRCD010220602.1:0-50945 GCA_019843815.1 Montemys delectorum | reverse complement strand
GAGAGAGAGAGAGAGAGAGAGAGAGAGAGAGAGAGAGAGAGAGAGAGAGAGAGAGAGAGAGCAGGACTCCTTTCTTTTGTAATATACAGGGAGGAAAGAGAAAAACAGTAACAACAACAACAACACCCCCAAAGGATGAGGAAAGTGTTAAGAGAAGGAAAGAAGGGAGGCAGAAGAGGTGGCTGGGAAGCAGGGGAAGCCCACAGAAGTTAAAGCAGGGTTGCCTCTACCCAGAGAGGAAATGACCCTGGTGCCCTCAGCTCTGTGGCTTCCTCATCTGATTTATGCACCACTCTACCACTGTGATGCCAGGGAAAGGGTGACCAGTCCATTGACCTGAGGTTCAACTGTTCTGGTTGACAGAGGCACACTTATTGATAAGAAGGCAGGAAATTTTGAGGCTTACTTTGAGAGATGAGGCAAGGTTCTGTACCCCAAGCTCTAGAAATGTCTCTACTGCCCCTCACTATGCTTCCTGCATGATGTAGTTCTATTATCAGCAAAGAATGCACTGCACTGACATGTAGTTTACTCCCCTTTCTTACTGCAGGAGAGAATAAATGAAAGGAAGAATCATTTGCCAAAATGACACATTTTATGAGAGCCAGGTCTTCTATTTGCTATACTAGTATTCTCCTTGCTATATCCAACTGTCTTCAATAAACTATCAATAAGGAGATTTTGGAGAGTGACTGACGACAGCTGAAAGATGGGAAGTGGAGTGCCTGGGTAGATGGATGGAGAGGCGAAGGGTGAGGGGAGTGATGAGTCTGAGGGGTGAACTTGCAGGTGCTCATCCAAGGTAAATGTCTCCTGGCCTCAGGTGTGGTCTAGTAGCCCCAACCATGGATGATCGTGAGTCCACTAAGTTCCCTTTGGCTTTTCCATGTCAGCCATACAGGTGACCCAACCTTCAGTGGTGTTGGCCAGCAGCCATGGTGTCGCCAGCTTTGCATGTGAATATTCATCTTCACACAACACTGATGAGGTCCGAGTAACTGTACTGCGGCAGACGAATGACCAAGTGACTGAGGTCTGTGCCACGACATTCACAGCAGAGAATACAGGGGGCTTCCTAGATTACCCCTTCTGCAGTGGTACCTTTAATGAAAGCAGAGTGAACCTCACCATCCAAGGACTGAGAGCTGCTGACACTGGACTGTATTTGTGCAAGGTGGAACTCATGTACCCACCACCATACTTTGTGGGCATTGGCAACGGGACCCAGATTTATGTCATTGGTGAGCAAAGCCATTCCACTAAGAACAAGTCTGTTGCATTGCTATCGTCTCTACACAGGAACAGTTTTGTTCCTTGGTTTGGGGGGGTCCTTCATAGTTAGGTCTGTGATGCATAGCTAGGAATTCTCTAGGAGATAGCAGTCTTGCTTATGCTGAGTAGTTACACAACCATCACTCTGATTGCAATGAAATGCATCTGGGGACCTGTTTTACACTGCTGATAGACTAGGACACTTGTTCTTGAAGGTTAGCCTTGTCCCTTTGATGGCACTCTGGGAAAATAATGCATTAAATAAATAATAGCTAGACTTACCTGTGGGTTACCAGTACAAGTTAGGATTGACTAGCAAGGCCTGGAATCTCTAACTTCTTTTTATCACCCATGAGGAATTAGGACCCCACAATTGGAAACTATCTCAGGAGGTTGATGCGTTGTCTTCTGTTGCAGATCCAGAACCATGCCCAGAGTCCGGCTTCCTCCTTTGGATCCTTGCTGCAGTTAGCTCGGGGTTGTTCTTTTACAGTTTCCTGGTCACTGCTGTTTCTTTGAGCAAGATGGTGAGTGTGGGGTTGACATTTCCCCACAGTTAATGGGGACACCTTTCATTGTACCCCACTGACCAATTGGTGCTGAGTTGAAGCAATAAACAAGGAACAGGAAGGATAGGGTAAAGAACACGCTAGAACCCCATGCACTTGCCTTAGAGGTTTCAGGATGACTAATACTGTACGTGAGCATGTTTGACAGTGAATGTTTGTGTGCTTCTGAGCAGAGTTTCAGTTTGACTAACTGTTTGAACAACATGGAGCAGCTGTTTTGGTTGTCACCATCATGGCAATGGCCTTAATCCTAGTGACCCTGGAACACAGGAATCTGTTGGGCAACCCTTGCTCGTTAGAACCACCTGGATGGATTTTTGTCCTTCACCAAAACACCATCTCTTGGTTCCCCTTGTGCCTTCTTTGTTCAAGCCATAGCTATTTATAGAATAAGTATTATCTATCTTATTCTACTTATTTTCTTATTCTATTTATTCTCATCCCTATAATCTACTTACACGAGCGCCCTGCCTTGCCTTCCTCCCTAGCTTGTGAAGGAAAGGTCTTGTTTTTATTTAGTACATTGGTAGTGAAAAGAGAGAAGTATGGAATCAAGTCTTCAGTCAGGGTTCCGAACAGTTCTCAGTCATGGCTGCGGAAGGCTGGCTTTCCTTATCACAATATCCTTTGTCTCCATCCCTTCTTCCTCTTCTTTCTACTCTCCCATTTTCCTCATCTCTCTACTTTTGTCACTTTCTGTATCTCTTTCTGCATCTGTATTTACACACACACACACACACACACACACACACTTTCACAGAATTTCTGTTCTGCTGCTGTCTACATTTTTTAATTTGCCATTAAGCTACCGCCCAGGCTGGCTGACTAGATATCCGTTGTTGAAGTTGTTGAGGTGATAGAAACTAATACAGACAAAGAAAAAGCAATAAAAAGCATAAGAGGAATGGAGATGAGGAATACAGCTTCAAAATAGGTTATCAAAGCCACCTTCAAATGTTTCCGGTGCTTTGATTACCACAGACAAGATCTAGTCAATTATCTTGGGCATTTTTCAATGTCCTTGGTGAGGTTGTCTCAAAGCCCTTTCCTCCCTTTTGGAGAATTATTTATCTAAGGTGAATTTGACTATTTCAATTAAGAAAATCTCCCAGAGTTTATAATTCTGTATGTCATTGTGGATGTTTTATTTTTGCTGTGGAGGGACCCGATATTGACTGGGTCCTATTATGGTTACAATTGACTTCTGTATTCTTTGATAATAATTGCTTTTTTTTTTTTAATGTTTTGGCAGCTAAAGAAAAGAAGCCCTCTTACAACAGGCGTCTATGTGAAAATGCCTCCAACAGAGCCAGAATGTGAAAAGCAATTTCAGCCTTATTTTATTCCCATCAACTGAAAGGCCATTTATGACGAAGAAAGAGTGTACTTCAGACTCTAAAAACTGAGGCAATTTCAACTTTCTTTTGCTACTTCTACCTGTTTGTATATTTTAAGGAGAGTATGTCTCTCTTTAATATAAAACTGGATGCAAAATTCCAATTAAGCATACTACAATTTAAAGTTAAGAACCATGAACAGAGAGCTGGGATATTTCTGTTCTGTCAGAACCATTTTAGCAAAAGCATCCCTTGGAAGCAGCATAAAGATATGGCATTATGATGTCAGGTCAAGGGAACGTTGGGGAATGGCACAGCCCAAAGGAAGGAAGCGGCTGAAAGAAGACAGCATACTGTACACATCTTGTATTTACCTGTGACGTGTTCATGACTTAAATGACTTTTAAATTTTTCATGCTGTTATTTTCTTTAACAAATGTATAATTACATGAAGGTTTAAAAATTTATTCACACAGCTATGTGACATAGCCAATGGTTCCAAAGGTTGTATTGTTCCAAGATGTGTTTTTCAGTGATATTGTACATGGGTGTTTCGTTGTGCTGTTGTGTACTTGCTTATGGTTTTAACATAAACACTATGTATCAGTGTCTTCCCACAGTGGGTTCTGGGGAAGTTTTGTTGGGGAGCTCGGGACACTAAGCCATCAGGTTAGGCTCGAGGTCCTGCGTTAACTGGCTTGGAAACTGGATGAGGCTGTCGAGCAGTGTTGACGTCAGAACTGGGTCTTTGCACTCATTTTTTTGTTTTTTTTTTTTTTTTGTTTTGTTTTGTTTCTGCTTTTGTTTTCTTCAATGATTTACAAGGAAACCAAAAGCTGACAGTGTCTGTATGAACCTGAGAGAACACTGTTTTCAAGGAATGCCTCACTCCTGAGACAAATAGGTCTGGTCTTTTAGGAAGCTCCAGTACGACTCCCCTACAGTACTATGGCTCCTCCCAAACACAAAGTTAATGCCACAGAAAGCAGCAGATGGTAGGATGGGATGCCTGAAAGTTCTTGAAAACTAACACTGTTAGTGTTTTTTTTAACTCAATATTTTCCATGAAAATGCAACAACATGTATAATATTTTTAATTAAATAAAAATTTCTTGTGATTGTTTTTTTTGGAGCTGCCCAATTGATCAGTTTTGTATTTAAGTGTAGTGTTTGAAAAATGTTTTGATTATGTGTGGATATGCACAGATGTGTGTAGGTGCCCCTGAGGTGTGGGATGCCCCCAGAGCTGGAGTTACAGTGGTTGTCAGCTGCCTGATGTCAGTGCTAGGATTCCAACTCCGGTCCTCTGCAGGAGCAGTGTGCTCTCCTAACTGCTGAACCAGCACTCCAGTCCCTGAGCTTGATTTTGATGGATTCATTCAGCACTTAGTTGAGTCTTTTGTGCTAAAAATCCTGGAAACAAACTGGATAAGTGAAAAGCAGAAAAGCATGTTTTATGAGTCACCCATGTACCCGCCATTATCTGAAGCCCATCCTGGAAAGAACCTACCCTTTACTCTTAAGTTCTCCTATTTGGACAAAATACAGGCACATCTGTCCTTTGCACTATACACATAGTTCTCTTTATCCAGATCCCTCACTTCCTCTTTCTTAACTCACAGTCTGCAGCTTTACTAACTGATTATTGTTGTCATAGCAGCTCCCAGTGCTGTTAGATGTTCCTCCTGCTATTTTTGATTAGTCTTCATTGTAAGCAGAGAGTTCCCCTGTGTCTTACACACGGATTATTTTGCAGACGTAGAGGAAACATACTTACTGTTCTGTGTTACTAACAACACTCAAGATTCAGGCCAACTCGAGTCTCTCTGATTCATGGTTCACCAAGGTTTACCAGTAGCCTGGTTAGTTTCCTTGAAAGTTTCTCATTCTTGACCTCCACATCCTGTTATTGTCATGTGCAGCATTCTTTGTGTGGTCGCAGACCACCTGTAACTGAACACACTGGATTACTTGCAACAGACACTGGCTCAGGGCCTTGGTTCTCTGCGCTCTGACTCAAGAGCTTTGGATGGCAAGGCTGGAAATGTCCTGGAAGCTCTTAGCGCTTCCTTTCTCATGATCACTTAGGTGGAGTTCTTTAACCCCCCCCTCCCCATTTCTCTGTCTGTGTCTCTGTTTCTCTCCCCTGTGTCTCTCTGTGTCTGTCTGTCTCTCCCTGTGTCTCTGTCTGTCTGTCTCCTCATGTCTCTCTGTGTGTCTTTGTTTGTCTCTGTCTCTCTCCCTGTGTCTGTCTCTATCTGTATCTCTCTCTCTCCCCCTTTGCTCACTCTTGCACACACACAGTTCCCCAAAGTCCTAACAAATGAGACAGCACCACTGTAAGCATTCCAGAAAGTCTTGCTAAGTAAAATCGGACAGGTTTTCAATACAGGGTTGTGGTTATTACTTAGAATATGCTGCTATAACACGGGAGGCTCTGCTTCCTGCTCTCTTGGTCTTTGGTTGGTATCCTTGATGAAATATGTAAATATCTTTCTGCTCCAAATACCTCTAGACAAATTTCAACAGTAATATGCCTCATTATGACTAAAGGATCATGGATAAATGAAAGCTTTTTCTAACACCTATTTCATTTACCTGTAGTAATCAGAGAGAGACATTGTCTCGAGACCAGAAGACTGGCCCTATCATTGCATTCCAACCCACATAGCTCTGGGGACAGGTCTCAAGAAAGCCTAAATATTTCATGTGTCTAAATGAAACCTAGTCTATTGTACACAGGAAGCCCTGACTTTCAGACACAGATGTAGATGACAAGGGAGTGAGACAGAACTCTCGGGGCTGCAGAATTGGCTTCATCTCCTTCCCACCCAAGCACATGCCTCTGCTCATTTTTTCCCCAGTTATGATAACCTCATTTCTGCTATTTTTATTTCTCTATTTTTATCCCTAAATATATATATTGGCCCATGAGACTCCCATCTCATAGGAACACTGGGAATGCAGGATGGGTTAACACATTTAGCCTCACATGGCTTCCAGTGGTACAAACTCCTTGTACTTACACAGCGAGGCTCTATCCATTGAGTCATTTTCCTAGTCCTCTCCTAATACCTCAGTCCTCATCCTCGTGCCTATTGAGAACAATCTCCAACATCAGATTACTGACACTTTAAGCCCACACAATTTCCCCCCTTTCTGTTTCACAGCAATCTTTGGTTTCACCTCTAATAGTTTCAAGCGTGCCTGAATTTTATGCCTAGCTTGATTTGGAAGCTCTCTAGGGATCTCACAGCTTTAGGCATGCTGGAGATGCTCCAGCAAGAGGCCTAAAGTGCTGGGGAGCTAGCGTCTCTGGGGCTATGGGAGGGACAACTGTCCTCTACTAAAAAGCTGTCTGTGTTTTATTAAGTAGTTCAGTCTAATATCCATTCCTCTGATAAGAAAATCTCTATGTAGGTTAATTCATCTTGTCTTAAACCTTTAAGATTCTGTAATATGAATTCTGTGCTCATTACATTCTATATTTGTGTTATGTTCTCAATCGTTTTATGGGAAGAATACTCTCAATTTTATGATTTCCTTTTCCAACTAAATATTTTTGTACTCAAGCAGAGACTCTTCAATGGCCATATTAGGAATATACCTAGTTTAAGCTTAAGTAGGATTTCATTTGCAAAATGTTGATGTCATTATGCTGTTAACTTACAAATCCAAGGAATCATGTTAGAAGATCACAAATAAAAGAGGCAGTGACTCTTGGGGCAGATGCCATGGTTGTGTTTCCCTTTTGTACCTAGTGAGGGTCATGGCTCCTTAGAACCCTATGTACTTGCCTATATACTTTTTGCTTTTATAGTTCAGTTCAACTTTCTCTATCCTATCCAGGGATACGCCAGTGTATTGATGAAAGAGAAGAGAGTTTTCTACAATAGACATTAATAGGTAGGTTTGCCACATTCTGCTTGGAAACTTTCTGCCTTGAAACTCCATAAACAAACAAATGTGAACTGGCCCTACAGTGGAATCAACACCCCAGTACGTTCCATATTTCATTCTGAGGACTCTATCTGTCACAAGGACAGTTTTATACTTTTAAAGACAGTAAGAATAAAAGGGATGCTGGAGTCCTCCCATTTGGAGTTTTTGGTCAAATACAAGCAGAATCTATGGTCATGGTCATAATTCTAACCTGACTCCCGACTCCGCTCCAGGACACACATGCACACTTTATCACTGGTGGGAGGCCAGTTCTGAAACAGAGACAACAGTTGGTTTTCAAGCATTTTCTTAGACATCACCTCTTTCTGGTGTACCCTGCAAGACGCCTGGCCTCAGCCTCTCCTTGGAAATCTGTGATCTCTGGGAGTTCATGCTGTCACTGATGCTCTTGCATTAACTGTACACAGTTGTTATCTGGGACACTTGGAAGTGTAGATGGTGTGCTTCACATACCAAGCTTCCCATTCACCAGAGAACAGGCCCATGGGGATTCCAGTGCTCTCCCGGGTCTCTGAGTCATACTGCCTAAAACTGTCCTACTTGGCATCCTCCCACCATAGATGGCTAGAACTAGAAAGGGTGGTGTAAATCACCTTGACACTGCAGAGGAAAATAAGCAGAAGCACTGGGAACCTTATCCATAGTCACAATGTATGGCAGTTTGAACCAGTCTAGAAAGTCTGATCTCTGGGTTTTCACATCAAGGTTGTGCATCAAGTACTTCTCTGAGCTGTTCTGCCCATGGGCTGCCCTTTTCAGCTGTGCCTAGAGAGTCAATGCTGATACATAGGCTGCTCTCAGAAATCTGCTTCCCAAGTGCTAGGTAGAAACATCTGGATAAATGAGATGCTGGTTGTCACCAGTACTGGATTGTTTCCATCCTTCCTACCTCCTCCTTAGCCTTCCCTGATGCTTAGTAACAGAGACCAGTCCACCCTTAGCAACTTTGCAGAAGGCTTTTGGGAAAACACGAAACATTCCACTGTATGACACCCTGTCAGCAAAGCTGGTGGAAGCCCGAGAAAGAGCATCTATATTCTGCTGGGAGTCAGTGACTTATCACACACAATCAAGTTGCCTTAGCAACTAACAGTGTTTCAAAAACAACGTGATTCACACAGAGTGAAATTATGTATTTGAATAAAAGGAGGAGACCCTGGGAAGCACTGTATGAAATGTGTTCTAGAGAGCCTCACAAATGGTTACTCGTGTATAGTCCCTTTCTGAAGGACATTCTTTCCCTTTCTCTTGTTTCACCTTGAAACTGTTTGAATCCATACCACATTCATCCCACCATTAGCTTTTTTTTTTTTTTCTTTCAGTGTGTCAAAAACGAACTTGGCTTTCTTTCTTTGTGGTAACCTGGTAATGTCTCTGTCCTAGAAATGTCTTTCTGCTCCTGAGATTTTGTGAGCCTGTAAGATGGCTCACTAGATAAAGGCGCTTGCTGCCAAGTCTGAGGACCTGAGCTCAGTCCCTGTGATCTACAGTGTGGGAGGAGACAACGAATTCCCACTAGTCATCTTCTGCTACACACACACACACACACACACACACACACACATGCACACACAGTCTGTGCCAGACTTACACTGGCTTTTTTCTCAAAGAAATAAATATAATGAATTAAGAGTAACATTTCCACATATTCCTTTTGAGGTGAGAATTGTTTTTGTGCTCGGACTGGTTCAGGAGCTCCTTATTCAGAAGGGAGAAGGTACCACGTCCTTTTCTCTTAGTAACCAAGCATCTGATGAAAATGACTCGAGTGAGGAAAAGCTTCCCTTTTCTCACCATTCGAAGGTACGGTCCATCACTATGGGGAAGCCATGGCAGCAGAGACATTGTTGCCTATGCCCTGAACTACTCGCTGCCCTACCTTACGTGCTCTTAGGGGATGGAGGTGAGGTGGCTCAGAATAGAGAGCAGATGAGAAAAGCTACAGCAAGCTTATCGGAACACTGCTTCAAGCTCCTTTAATACCCTCCACCCGTGCCCCATTGGTCCCAAGAAAGTGTCTCTTCTAAACAGCAGTTCCTGATTGGCTGACATTGTCTGCATCAGCAATCCTTTGTCTCTTAGGCGGTCCTCAGTTAGGTCCCCCTGCAGGAGATGCCTTTGCAGCTCTGGCCCTGGTATTTATGCAGAGGTGGCCAAGCCTTTCCTCCTATAGAATTTGGAGAGTGAGAGAGGAAAGGGGAGAGGGAAGGGGAGGAGGGGACTGGGAGAGAGACAGAGGAATGAGAGATGGAGGGAGAAGAAGATTAATGTTGGTACTTGGAGTGCTTTCTTCTTTTTATTAGATCTGTGGCCACCCCATGAACCAGTGCTACCCACAGTTAGGATGAGCGTACCCATTCCAGTTAACCTAATATAGAAACTCACCCACAGACAGGCATAGGTCTGTTTTCTAGGAGATTCTAGAGCCTGCCAAATAGACAGTCAATGTTAACCACCACAGAGGGGACAGAAGCTGCACATAGAGTCACCCACGACCTCAGCTAATTCCCACAACATCCCACAGATGAGGCTCTGCCACCATCTTTATTTTCAGACGAGGAGACAGTTTGCGGTAGGTTTCAGTTCTTGCCTAAGGCCAGGCAAACCATCAGTGCCTATGTCAGGGGGAGCCCTGGAGTTCAACTCTAAGACAGCATTCTTATTTTCAAATGACGGTTTCTGAATTCTGGTGGTCCCTGCAAACAGGAAAGAGAGTGGGGAAAAGAAACGCGGACTGATGCGCTCAGAGAAGCTGAGCATGTACCAAGGGCATTGCAAACGGTTACGGGAGCAAGCAAATGCTCAAAAAGCTTTCTGAAGGTGCTTTTGCTAAGACTGTCCCCAGACTGGCTGTAAAGAGTGACAAGGAAAATGGGAGGTACACGCCATTCAAAGATGGGGGTCTGGTTGCAGCCCTCAGCTTCGGCATCAACTTTCACCATGCAATGAGAAGAGCTTCTCATATTGGGATTCAACTCGCCGATGAGGAAGTAGAAGCCATTATCAGGTCAATGGGTGAGGAACTCTGTGTCTCGTTTCCTGAGAATGAGATGATAATCTAACCCAGATGGGCTTGAGATAATAGAAATAATGGCCAATGGAAGCCAATGGGTGTTACCCTGCATGCATACCTGTGAACCTTGAAATGGGGCTAGACTGTAAAAGATTAATACGCTTTTACAGGAGCAGAAGGTGAGGGAGAGAACATGAAGAGGAAGAGTGTCTCTGAGTGGATGGCAGTGATGTCCTGGAAAATAACCACAAAGCTTCCTGAGACAAAAGAGTAGAAGACTAAGATTTGAAGATGACCCCAAAAGGCAAACATGGAGGACTATTAATCTGTGAACAAAATCACATAGCACAGGCTAACCCTGTAGGCCTCAAAGAAGACAGAGAGCTGCCCACATCAGAACCCAGGTCTGTGGTGCTGAGGTTGTGACAGATGAAGACACCATTTCTGCCAGAGTCCGTGAAAGCAATGAGGAGCAAAGCAGGAAACTTTTCCTGTGTGGAATAGACAATGGTTTCACCCTGGATTGATGGTGCCATTGATTCCACTCTGGAACGAGAAGATGGAGACGGGTGTGTGTGATGTAAGTGGGCACTGCGCAGGAGTCAGAGCTGACCATGGGGAGAAGAATCAGGGAGCGTCACAAAGGAGTGGCTGAGTACCCATGCCTGTACCAAGCTGAATCACAGCTACCACATCTGTCCCAATTTGAGTGTTCATAGTGTTTGTAACTGGTGCTTAAGGAGGCATCACTTAAAAAAAATGGCATGATGGTTGTGTTGAAGGGATGTTGTGTGAAAGATATATTAGGTTTGCTTTATTCACTTCCTGAAACACTCAGCTTGAGGGTTCCACAGCAGTATATAAAGGAAGGAAAATTTGGAATCACACCCAGACAGAAGGCATTAGATTCTGACCTGTTAGCTTGGGCCAGGCCTTCTGGATCCTCATTAACTGACGGATAAGAGAAGGAAGCAGGGGTTAGTCAAGGAGAGTTATATGGAAGTGGATCTGTTTGAAATTCTTAAGAATGCACAGCACTCATGCGGATTGCATCTGAACCTTGCAATTGGTTTAGCCTCTGTTCAGTTCTGTGTCTCTCAATATGGGTTGAACTTAGCAGGTAACTGTTTATAGCAGGAAAAGATTGGTGGAAAATACCCCAAATCAGATAGCTGTTGACCTCCTAGTAGGCCAGCCAGTTTACTTTAGATCCCTGACAACCCTTAGAGAGTCAGAGAGCAAGATCTGAGCTGAGATCCATAAACTAGGGGTATATATTCTCTTGGAGAACATAGTAGGGAAGGACTTGCCTGAGGCTGGATCTGTAATGGATCCCTGGGCCACTGATCTTAGCCACACCCCCAAATATCTCAGTGTACATCTATGGGGAACCATGAGTAGTAGTCACTGTTGGCACTCAAGATGGCAATGTAACCTTTACAATTCCTGTCCTTATTATGACCTAGCACAAATACCTGTCCTTCCCTTTGTTAATCCCACTAACTTTTAACTCTTGGCTACTCCACTGCAGCCAGCTCTTCTTGCTCATTATATAGCCTTGTATCTAGAGTAATCTTGTTGTAGGCAAGAAAGTCTTTATTTATGTCTACACAAACCTGTAAGACAGTAAGAAAGCATTTCTATTTTTGCCAAACAATTTGCCCAACATTTCAGAGGTGGATTTGTAGTCAAGTCAGTTTGGGGTCTTAAATTCTGTACTTGGTAGCACATCCTGCTGCACACTGATGTAAGTGTAGGTAGGAGGAAACCAAGGTTACTTAATAAACACTGAGAGGGAAATTTACATCATCTGTAGTACATTATATGCACTCAGCTCAAGCTAGTCTTGATCCGAAGTTTGACAACTCTCCCAAAACTATTACTTTTATTCTAGTAGCTACTGATCTATTTCTGTCTAACTTGGCTGCCTGGCTTGCAAACTGTTTTAAATCAGATGTCTGTTTTGCCCAGTGAAACTGAGAGAACTATTTTATAATCATGGTCTCTGGAAATAAAATAGTCATTGGAAAGTTTTAATAAAAACATATGTGGTAGTAACAGAATTTTAAGTCATGAATTGGAAAATATGTAGCAAACTCTTTATTTACTAGTCCATATAGATTTTACTTGTGGAAAATTTTGATAGTAAATTAGACCAAGGCTAGCTTTTCTGTTTGAAGAAAAGAAAAGAAACCTAACTGTAAATCATAAAACCAGATGCATTTTCTAGTTTGTTTTTGATAATATATATGATATAAAACACATCATATATTACTTGCCTTGGACTTAGAATGAAAAGAAATTTGTTAGTCCCATTATTAAATGCTGCACATTTATAAGATAGATCTAGATTGATTCTAAATTATATTCAAGAGTGAATATAAAATGCATAAAGCTATCCTGGATAAAGTTAGCTTTCCACGTGTATATTCTATCATTTGGATCTTCCCTGGTCATGGATTTACAAGTTTGTGCTTAGTTCCTTGAGAATTATTGGTCACTGATTTTTCCATAGATTAGAAAATATGCAGAGAACTATTGCTTCATTGTCGAAAGTCTATAATATACCCAGAGGTTAAGAAGGAGGCTGGCCACGGTGATTCTCTGATATCCAGTTGGGTGAAATACCTGGGATCATGTCTGTGGAGCTCTGAAGGGAGTTGTGAAGGCCAGGGGAACTCTTGTTTGGAAGGCTAGTGGGCCAGGTTTCCTTTTGCAGGAGGCTGAGCCATTCCTGCATTAGACG
Source organism: Montemys delectorum (assembly GCA_019843815.1). Lineage (NCBI taxonomy): Eukaryota > Metazoa > Chordata > Mammalia > Rodentia > Muridae > Montemys > Montemys delectorum. The sequence continues at coordinate 38,045 of JADRCD010220602.1, read as the reverse complement.
CTGATTAGTAGCCATGCAGATTTCTTGCCTTGTCACTCAAGTCCAAAGTGAACTCCCCATCCTTGGATATGGTCTTGGCTTGTCTTATAATGACATAATTCATTACATCATAAGCATGCCCAAAACTTTAACTGTGAGAATGAAACACTTATTATCTATTTTTGACTCCTTCTACTCTGTAGAGGCCATGAGGCATTTAGCTAGAGCTTGATCTCTGCAGCTGGTGGTTGGGGGGAGGGGAGGATTGACTTGATCAGTATTCTATGCCTCAGTTTCCTCCTATCTAAAATGAGCCCGACGCTGAGCATATAGAGCTTAGAGTGAATGTGGCATGGGTTAATCAGTAAACCATATAAGTTAAGTGCTCTACTACACTTGATTTTTTATGACCCTCTCAGTGCCTTGGGTGTCATGTCAGGCTGAGACAGTTCTATTCTTCTTCTTGCCTTCCTTTCCTTAACTTTCACCTCCTTTCTTTCAGTAGATAGCTGCTAGGCACACAAAACCCATGTTGGTTAAAGGAAGGTGCATGCTAAGCTTGGGCAATTGAGTTGTCTTCATCTCATCATCATTCTTCCTTTGTTTCTTTAATCTTCCCAGGTTCCATTCTGTGCCTGGAAAAGTGACCTAAACAGACAGCATCACCTGCCTGTCCTTGTCAGCTGATCCTGGAAGCCCTGGCAGGAGACAGATAGAGTGGTGGTGATGGACTCCTTTTTCTATCTGTGCCTGCTTTGACCCAGCATCTGCAGCAGCCCCTGTGTCCTTCCTTGACTGTGGATTTAGTCTAGCTGACTTTTTCTTTTATGTTGTTCTTTGGATCTGGTCATTATTTTTCCCTTCTTCAGCCCCAATAAAAGTAAGGGATTCCTGCTGCTGTTAGTTACTGAGGGTCTTAGAATCCACTGTTTTCCTTTCTTATGAGTTCCTTTATTTGAGTTCTTTTGGGTGAGTCACCAGAGGTAAATTCCACTTGGTGATGATCACTTATCTGGACATTTTTTTTTATGCCTCTGAACTCTAATCTTTAAGGAGTTCATCAGATTCCCGTGTCTCTCGAGTACCCTGTGAGTTGGCTATTATTAGCATTTGGAGAGACCTTGTTAAGTCACAGGAGTTTTCAGTTATAAACACAACACATTTCTATTAAAAAACAAGCACAGAGAAGTGTGCTTCAGGAGGGAAAACAAATCAAGAGATTCTAGGTGATAATTGTTGAGCTGTATGGGAGTGAGAGTTAAATTCAGAACATGGCTGACCAGGAGGTCCATTTCTCACCCTCTCGTTCCCTCCACTTTCTGTGGCGACTAAAGGTGGAATTGAGCAGTCATCCTGAATGAGACAGGGATCCTAGGTCCCCATGTCTTGGAAATAACTCTGTTGACTGTTTCAGTTCTGTAAGGGATTTACTCAGTCACAGTGTTGGAGTCTAAAATGTTCAAGCTTGGGCAGCCATGGAAGGGCCTCCTGCTGTTTTGTAACAGTACTGTATTATAAAGTTGTGTTATATGAATGGCATTTTATAAAAAGAAATTTGTGCTGAAGCCCTCATTAGGGAAGAAATCAAATGCCTGGCATAGTCCCAGTTTGCCCATGGGGTAACAAACTAGTCCTGAAAGATGGGCATTGATTCCTTCTGGAGAGTGATGTCTCCAGGGACCAACTCACTTTCCTCTTAAAGCTTCCATTCATCACTTTCCAATACTGTTGGACTGAGGACCCAAACTCCAGCATACAAGGCTTTAGAATAAAGCACACCTTGGTCAATCATGCATGTAATCCTAGACACCAATTATAATATTCAGTAATTTATATGTTGTGAATGGGTTTGTAGTTGGTATTATTTGGATATTTTCTTTTCAATGTGTTCTTTATTTTAATAATTTCTTAACAACTTCATGCATTCATATATCAATCTAGGTAATTTTAACACTACCTTATCAGCCTTTTTCTCCTGATGAACCTCTTCTTTTTTCCCCATAAATTTTCATTCGTCCCTCTCTCTCTTTACTTACTTTAAATCCCCATCACTGCCCCCCTCCTGGTCCACCTCACATGGTTCCCTCCCCCACCCCTTCTTTCCTTCTCCTCTAAGAGGGTGGCCCCCCATGGGGGTATCACCCCACCCTAGTGCCTCCACATGGATCAAATCTCTGCAGGACTAGGCACATCCTCTCCTGCTGAGGCCACACAAGGTAGCCCACTTAGGAGAACTTATTCCACAGACTGGTAACATCTTTAGGGATAGCCCTCACCGCAGTTGTTGTGGGACTCACATGAAGACTGAACTGCACATCTGCCTCATATGTGCAGGGGGAGGGGGCTAGGCTCAGCTGTGTATGTTTTTTTGGGAATCCCTCTTTTAATAAACTTCCACCTACTTTGTTGTCTTCCTCCTCCTCCACCTTTTTAACTCATAATGTTGAAGTTTGGCTGCTTGCATTAGCATGAGTTATGGATTATTTATGGTAACATGGGTAACTTATCAGTTGCTATTCCATTAAAGAAATGATGCCACTTATACTCATTAATCACCCATAGTCCCCTTTCATAGGTCTCATGAAGTTCCTGTCTCCTGCCTGGTGAGTGATGAAATGGAGAGGTACATCTTGTACAGGTAGTATGTGGGTAACCACAACTTCAGTGCCGTCACAAATCTATTAGCTGTCATGTCCAGAAAACACTATTTCATAGCACACTGTCTCAACCCTGGGCTCCACCCTTTGTCATCAGGACGTTCCTTGAGGCTTTGGAGTGGTGGGCTAAATGTGCTATTTGGAGCAGAGCACACCACAGTCACTTGCTATCCTTACTTTGGTCCCCTGTGAGTCTCTATTGGCATGCTCATTAGGTTTCCACACATAGATAGCATGCATTAGTGAAAGAGAGACTAGCACATAGTAGGTTTTCAGTGAACCTCACTAGGAGAAAAAAAACCCACCTGACTGAATATGAAATGAGGCTGTGATCAGCACTGAGTGGATTTATGATAAGGAAAAGAGGCAACCTTGAGGGAGGACCAGGCATTTACATCAGCGGTCTTTTTTTTACAATCTGCATGCCAACATGTTTATTTGGTCAACAGTTTGGGGAGAAAGAATGTGTCTTTCCATAGGACCAGCTATGGCTGTATCTACCTACACATTTCCAAAAGTTGTGTCCAGAGCAGAATATTCCGTTGTTTCTATTAGAAGACGATCATTTGAATGTGTTTTACATTTTGATGGTAAGCTGCTTTCATTTGCTACTAGGTGCTAAGGACTGGGTGCTGAGTTTATTTCTGGAGCTGACCACACATTCTAAAATGCTCATTTTGGTGTCAGAGTTGATTCCCAGGAGAACTCAGAGAGGTAACAGGGAAATCTGGAATCCAGAGTCTGAGTCCCAGTCCCATCGTTAGCTAGCTGCACTTTGTACAAGCTCTTTGACATCTTTGGGATAGGATAGGACTTTTTTTTACTACTTTTAATTTAAGGGACACATTTGTACTTTCCAAGTATTTTCATGAACATGGCTGAAATTCAATGGCCAAATACATTCATTTAAATATCAGATAACCCAGAGAAGTGTATAGAGTTAGATTGACATGACTGACAGATGAGAAAGTCAAGGCTCGAGGATTGTAATTACCTTAGGAAACAGTTACATTTGACCATCTAACTTACGTAATATTTTTACTTGCTTAACCTGTTTCCAGCTTCATTTTTTTGTGGTACTGTCTCTGTGATATATTTCATGAGGAATACAAATATTAATATAATTGATTTGTTTGCAAGTTTTGAAATGTTTCATTCTACACAGACTGTATTTAAAGTTTCTTCTTGCTAGAAAATTAATCTTTACAGTTAAATAAAAGGCAAGTCATTTGATTTTGTAGACGCTCTGTCTTTTCTCCTTGTTACCCCCAAACCTCAGATATTTGCTCTCTGGAAAGAAGTGACTGTATAAGCCCCACAACAAAAAAGACTGGCGACCACACATTTGGGACAGTCAGAATAGGCCTGCGTGAGGTTTGCTAATTGAGAGAGGAAAGGAACACAATTCATTTCTGACTTGGTTATCAAACTCTTCTTGTAAGTGACACGACTGAAACTACCTGTTGGCTTTGCAAACTGCTGAGTCCGTATTTCTGCATCTGTGAAAGCTCAACAAATGCATCTTCTCAGCAAAACAAGAGGGTTTCACTGGCCAGGGCTGGCAGGGGGTGCTGCGCCCCATGACCAACCATTTCTCAGGAGCCGTCTTTCTCTTTCGCCTGCTGAATCCCAGTGTGGTGACACATGGCTACACACATTGCTCAGATTTGCTGCATGCTATTTCCTCAGCAAATTTGCTCAGCATAATTTTTGTTAAAAAAAAAAAAAAGCTATTGTCAGTATGAGATCATTCAACATGAGAGTTTGAAGGGACAAGGAAAAAACTTAGCTGAAATCCTTTTACCCCTGAGTAGTCATTTAGGCTCTGCATGTTGGAGATTGTATCATAAAGCCATCCAAAAACTCTGTCTTCATCTTTGGTAAAATTCTTCACAGGATATTCTTTCCAGCTAATTTTTTTATATTGTAGCTTAAAATCTTAGGCTGCCCACGTAATGCTTATGTTAGAAGGCCTTATACCAAAATGATAACAAAGACAATCTTTATTCTCTTTAGGTGGGAGGACTTTAGCCATTTTGAGCCCTGGCCGTCTTCTGGGTCCCATTAAGGACTGAACAACGTGGATAGAGTCAACCTTAGAAGACTCTGGCATCTTGAAGTCTTCTGTCTTCTGAGGCGTATGGTGTGTTTGGTATTTGTATAGAGGCCAAAAAGTATGAGGAAAAAAATAGACTTTACTATGGGTATTTTCTTTCCCTCTAGACATTATGTCTACCTCAAAAACAAACTTTGGAACACAGCTGTAGTTGCATGAATAAACATGTTGTCTAACTGAGTGGGAGTCATTCAGGCTGCTTATTATAAAGCCAACTTAAACAATAGGTGCGCAGAACCAGAACAATGGTGTGTTGCCATCTAATGAATTATAGATGCAGAGGTACTTAAATCAAAGAAGACTCCTGGCTTTAGTTTGTCTCACTCATCAGAGATGTGCAAAAGGATTTAAGACGGATAAAGAAGAGAAAGGCCACATATTCAGTTGTGTTTATCTGTGTGCTTGATAACTCTTGTCATATGAGTTGATGATTTTCTTATTTAAACAGCTACTTATTATCAAAGACACTTAATACTGGTTTTCTGGGCTATGGTTGAGTAAATGGGAATTTAGTCATGTCCACCTACTTCTACCATCTTTCTTCATCTGGGATTTACTAACCATTTTCTTAGAATACGGCAGAGTGCGTTAGAGAGGCCCATGAATCACTGCGATCTCCACACGGTCAGTTATGTCCATTGTGTCTTGGCTCTAGCCTGATATTGCCTGGCACAGCACTACTGCAGAAAGTCCTCCATCATGCTTAACAAGAACATGTTGCACAAATATTCTTGGTAGCATCTCTCCCCGAAGCTTCCATGGAATCTTGTCATTTGTCTACATAACCTAGTGAGAAGTTTGGAACCGGAAAGGATGGAGAAGAGACAAGGCATGGAATCTCCTAAGGAGGAGGAGAAGAACTGAGACTCAGTTAGTGAGAAATGGTTGTGTGGAGTGTCTCTGCAAGCTTTACAGGCAGCAGGGAGATGAGCTTGGGGTTGGGGCAGCAAGGCAGTTTGATTCAATTTGACTGAGTAGCCAGTGTTGGTCAAACTTCAGGGGTCTGATCCTGAGTTGTTTATTTAGGCATCTTTAAACATCACAATCCAACGGAAACCAATTTTGTGATAATTCACTTAATCCCTCATATCCAACAAAGCATAACTAAATCTCCTTGAGGAACAAAGCAAGCTAAATACAGATAAGATGTGACTACATTGACACTCTTCACAAAGTACATCTGACACTTTCCAGAAAGATAGGGCTGATAGATTGGCTGAGAAAAATAAGTTTGTGAGAGGGGTCCGGAGGAGGGTCTGGTGCAGGGAAAGCTTTGACCACACAGAAAGGCCAAAAGGCTAGACTTCAGACTTCTGGATGGGAAATAGGTTTTGTAGTCCTTTCCTTGAAGGAGCAACCCTGCTCTATAACATTGCAGGTTCTCCCAGCACAGAAGCTTCTGTGTTGACTCCTGAAGTTTGAACCAACACTGGCTACTAAGTGATGTTGCATCAAATTGTGCGCTTGCCCCGCTGAAGCTCACCTCTTTGTTGCCCAAAGTCTCAGAGACTCTTCAGAGAAGGGAGTGCACAAAAGAATTCCCAAGAAGAAATCAGTTAGGTAAACATTTACAAGGCTAATTTCATTGCAATTCCATTCCATGGGATTGTATGTATTCCAAGGCAAGCTCAAGGTGAACTGCTCTGACTCCAGAATCCTAATATAAAATGAGATACAGACTATACTAAAAATACACTATCAACCATTTCTCAGCAATGAATGATCTATGAGAACCTGTGCAGAGCACCTATTTGGAATTTCCATGAGCCCTGTTCCACACGTTGGCAGCCATTTTCACTGCAGAAGCTTGATTCTGCGGTCAGGTAGACACTGGAATATCTTCTGTTAGATCAACATTTTACTAATGTTAATAGCCACTTTTAGGTGTACAGATACCCTTCTTGCTGTGGAAAGCTACAACTATTGTAACTCTTGCAGTCTCTCTGACTTTAAATATTAGTTGAGGAGAACAGAGGAACAAAAGAAGAAAGGTATGTGGTTAATTCTGTTGATTTAATCATGTGCTGAGACCCTCGGGGACAGCTTCTACTGGGAAACCCAGCCATCATTTTTGGTAGCACATCAGTTGGAAAGCTCCGGGAAAGCTCGGTCCCTCTGCACTCGGCATTTTCTCATGCTGCTGGTAGGCTGGTAGGAAGGACTTCCTCAGGCTGAGATCAGAGAGCTAGCTTCTTCATTCATAGTGTTAAGCTTATATTTAAGTATGACACTTTTATGCTTCCTAATGATTTTTTTTTTTAAATAAAGAAACTATAAGTGACGGGAGGTGGGTAAACTCAGAAAGGCTGTCCTCTCCAAAGGACTTGAGGTGAAATGGTGGCGGAATCATCGCTGCGCCAGGAAGAGCATGGACAAAGACTGTGTAAATGATTTATAATTCTAGGACAATCATGATAATTAACATGAGTGTAGTCAACTCACCATTCCAGAGTGATCATGATGTGTTTGCTCAAAATAATATTTGGGTACATTTGATAAATGGTTTCCCCAACAATGTGTGTGCGTGTGTGTGTGTGTGTGTGTGTGTGTGTGTGTGTGTGTGTGTGTCTGTGTGTGTGTGTGTCTGAAAAACCCTGAGGAAGTTGCTATGGATGAAGACATGATGTACTTTGGTCACAGGACTTGAGGATTTTCGTATCTGATTTGAAAGCCTTTGCCCTGAGGACTAGCACTCAAAGTACTGTAAGGTACTATGAAAGTTTCCAAGAAAGGGAGGCAATCAATGGCCATACCCACTGTGATGCCTATGATCCATAGCAGCACCAGCATGGCAGGGCATCTCTCTGGGTAGGCTTTCTTAGCATTCGTAACTCAATGGTAATCAACAGCTGTCTAATTGAGCATAAGGCCCATTTAGCAGGAGTGAAATTATTCCTGGTACTGGAAATCCACCTTTCTCAGGGCTAGTGAGATCATGAATCTTAGAGGGCTATATTGTCACTTTACTAAGCCAGCATACTTTTAAATCACATTCCAAATGCTTATCCTTGTATTCTATAGGTAGCTGCAACTTTCACTCCTCATCCAAGAAACTTGTCTTAGCAGAAAACCACAGCTAACCAAAATATGAGAACTGGTTGTGGGGTGTCCAGCCCCAATCTACAGCACAACTCTGGCACTGGGGGCTCAGAGACCATGGAGCAGGGGTGGGGGGTTGAGAGAGGAGGCAGAACGTTTCTTAGAGCTAGATAGGCAGGAAATCTGCTCTGACACTTATCTCCTAGAAATGATAGGCAAGTTTTACCTATACTACCCTAACAATATGACTGCCTAAGTAAGACCTGAACAAGTCCAACAGCAATAGACATGCTAATGTGGAACTTTTGGTCATGGGACCCAGACCAAAAGTTACAGAGAACTAAGGAATGTTGGGAGCAAGAGAAATACCTTTCCCGAGGGATGAGCCTCCTAACTGATTATCCAAAAACAAGTGGTCATCCCTGAAATTATAGACGTACAAGTAACACTAAGTGGTCTTAACATGTTGTATTTATATATTTGCACACACACACACACACACACACACACACACACACGGACATGGGCATGGGCACGGACACAGACACATGGATGTGCACATGCTTACTATTTAAAGAAAGAGATCCTGAATTTGAGAGTGAGTCAGTGGGGAGGGGCACAAGAGGAGTTAGATTGAGGAAAGGGAGGGGGAGAAATGATGTAACCATATTTTAATTTCAAGAAATAAAGAATAAAGAAATCAACCTCTAGAGTCTTCAGGGGTGCTTGGATAATAATTACAAACATTTAAAGATTTAAAATTGAACCATTTCATTGTCATAAGGCCATTATGAGGCAGAACTATTATTGCACTCACTTCTAAGATAAGAAACTTGAGGCATGGCATGGGAAATTTATCCATTCTCAACTCACCTAAGAAGAAGGAGGGGGGGCTGGCTTCACACTGTGGGTAATTCTGGAGGTGTTGGGGTAAGCAGGTTGGGCAAGACAGGTGTGGGAACGTTTTCTTCTTTGGTCAGAAATAAGGTCAGGAGTTCCACTGACAACTATGGCCTCTGTTACTCTGGATGTTCAGAGGACTAGGAGCACTTCAGAGGCAAGGCAGTTTAACGCTAAGTGAGCTAACAGCCCATGGACTAGTGCCCCCAGGTGTTTTCATCTGTAATATATCTATATGCTTCTCACTTGGAAAACCTCGGTCTGTAGTTTTTCTTTTCCTCATTGTTTCCTTTGAAAAGCAGACACAACAGTTTATTGTTAGTGTACTCAGTCCTTTGCATTTGTCTATGAGTAGGTAATTTTAAAAAAAGAAAAAGGATTTTGTGCTTTATTTATTCGTTGCGTTTAACAATAGTTTAACATTTACTGTTGTGTAACCAACAAAAATCAAATGCAGCTAGCATTTGAAACAGCAAGGAAGCATTCCCATCAGGCACTGGGGCTGATATTCAGATAAACGCCAAAATCACAACTCAGCCTATGAAGTCATATGCCTTTCCTGCATTCTTGCTTTACATCCCGAATTCCAAACTGCATTTATTATTGAAGAGAAAGCAAAGGAACAAGATTCGTAGGTGGGCAGTGACTTAGTATTTTTGAAGCAGCGACTGCCAGTGATCGGAAATGTGGCATCACGTTGTTTTCTGGTCAGTGGAGATGTAGATACCATTGTTTGACTAGTGTTCTAGCAGGAGACGGGATGTGGCAGAGACCTTGCTCTGAACGGGTGTAGTGTATTCTCTGTGTTCATCCCAAGCGACCATCAGGAGGTGATTAATATTTAGCTGTTTCTCACAATACCTTCTCTTCCAAATTATCAGCAGGGAGACGTTGAAGAATATTTTTAGCAACATGACATGTAGTGTGAAAAATCACGAGGGCCCGGCACTGCTAAAAATCTGTTCCCAATTGGCTAGCACTGGAGCATGCCCAGTTAGAGCATAGCAGAGCAGGGGCGATGTCTCCCTTTGAAACACAGCATCCCAGATTTCACAGTGATCCCCGGGGCTTCCAAACTGTTAACGCCTTCACAGGCATTGTAAAAGCACACAGCAGCTTTCCGCCTTTCAGGGTTAGTTCTCTGGTGAAAGGATAACACTCCATAAAACTTGATCATTGCAGTTATATATGAGGTGAAAGATCTGGTACACTTTCAGTTCACACCCTCCTGATTCTAATAGCTTTCTGTCTGTCTGAATTCAAACTAGTGGAATAAAATGAAGAAGGGAAGTTGTTCCAGTGTTTCTGTAGGTATGCTGGTCACACGGCCAGCTGACCAACATTATTGAAAGAGGCTCCTGAATGTGATGCAGTGTTTCAGGGGCCCCAGTGACATGTACCTTGTATAGAATACTGTTTCGTGAACATTCATTGGGATTGGCTTCCCACACGATGTAAAACAAATTCCGAGTGGAATGGCTCAGTCAGCCACAAAGGACAATGTGGTGGTGCTGGAGCCTATTTTGCTATGGGTCCTAATACCCGATGAGAATGCTGCCTCAATGCTTCAAATCCTAGCAATATTTTACACATGGCTTTGTTGGTTACTATATATATGATGCCAACGCTCCGGAGTGGGTCTAGTTCTGAGACAGGTTATATATTTAGCAATAGTCTTCATTTTAGTAACCAACTTCAGATTTTAATTTCTGACTGTAAGCTTTATTCTGCTGGGCTAGTGGAAAGAAGCCTTAATCTCCGTCTTTTCGGGGTTTCCCCAGGTCTCCAGGACTCTGTCATACTTCTGGGTCTTGTGCAATATTCAGACACTGGGGTCAGGGGCTGTCATGTCTTCCCATTTTCGCACTGAAAAACATGACAGAAAGCAAATAATGGTAGCTCATAGTGCGGCCTGAGAACTTGCTGTGGTCAGCACTGGGTGGTGCCTAGAAGACAGGACCAGCAGACCTGGCTCTTACATTTGTGTCGGTGTGCCCCTTCTCTTGAGGCCTCACTCTCTTTGTCTTTAAAATGAGAAGGCTAATATCGGACTTTGGCGTGGGGTTGCATTGAGGGTTGAATGAGATGCTGCACCAGAAAATGTTCTATAAGGGCCACATACTTTCCAAACATGGAGTGATAAAAATTGTAGTTACATCTACTTAAAATGGAATCGGGTTTTTTTTTTTTTTTTTTTACTTGTGAAATGAGTCACTGAGCCATTCTAAGACAGTCATGAAAAGACACGTGACAGGCAAGAGATCAGCATAGAATGTTGATTGTAAAAGTCGTCTCTTAAAGGCACTATGGAGGGAGCTAGCAGTGATTTTTAAGCTGAGTTAGTCATTAACGTAGGGACAACACAACAGATCAATTGCATCAGAACCCCACATGCTGCCTGAGAAGAGCTTTCCATTCTCAAAGTGCATCCATGTTTGGGCACCATGGGCAAAGCCCTGGACAAGAGCAAGTTGCTGCGTGAACGGAGTGTTTCTTGCCTCTGTGGTCTTCAAAATAAAACCAGGATGAGAAATTTACTTTGCTTTCTTCTCCCATGTTTCAAGAATTTCCCACAGAGGCGTTCCATTTAGAATTTGAACTTGGCTGACTTTAGAGGAGCCAGTGATCTCATCTTATAACACTGTGAACTCAAAACACGAAGAAGTTTTGGAGTCTGTTAAAGTGGTGTGGCACAGTGCTGTCATAGCTTGTTGAACCGTATAGACAGGATGCAGTTGAAGAGGGATGTGGTGTAAACACTGGGACTTGAGGGAAACTTCAGAAAACCCCTCAGATACTGAAGACTGGGATTCAGGAAGTCCTGGGAACTGGAAGATCCTTCGGAACAGCCTGAATGGGCAGGTGCACTCCTTGGAGTCAGGTCTGCATCATCGAGGACATGGACGGGTCACAGGCATGACCAGGGCACCCAGCTTAGCTGAGGATACAACTGTCTTCTGACATAGCATTCCTGAGTAATGTGGTCAAAGGTCTCCATCCTTGAAGAGGAAGTGAGTTTCTTCAGATGAGAGTGGTCTGGTAAGAAGGGGCACCAGAATATAACTTACATAGGTGACATATTATCTAAAATGCTCCACTGGGCTTGAGGAACGGCTCAGTGGTTGAGAGCATGTACTGTTCTTGTAGAAGAACCCAGGTTCAGTTCCTAGAAACCCAGATCTGATGACTCACAACCACCCATAACTCCAGCTACAAGGGGTCTAACACCCTCTTCCGACCTCCGATGGCATCTGCACTCAACATACACAGACATTCACACACACACATAATTTAAAAACAATAATAAAAAAATCTAAAACATTTGATAGCGTGAAGCCTGAGATCTAGAGTCATGAACTCTGTGTTGAGCCATCTCATGTATTCAGGGCCTTAGCTCATTCCTTTTCTTTTTCCTCCATCATCTTTACTTAACCCTTTAAATGCCCAGATGACCTTTTCTTTGTTGCCTAGAGCAGCCCATCCTGTCATTGGAGGTCCCTATCCCCTCTCATCACTTGGCTTTGCTTGACAAACACCAGTTACCCCATCTTGTCCTTTTCAGAACTGGCATTGGCTTAAGGCACAGAATGCACTGGATGCCACCTGTCCAGAGAGATGTGACCTGTGCTCTCCTGCTCCGGAGTTATTAACTAGGGTCTTTAATGTTTCTTTTCTAATGGGAATCCCTCCCACCTGTTAAGATAAACCAACAGAGTTTGAAAAACTTCCTTCGGTGGAAGGCATAATAAACATATTGATTGGAAAAATTAAAAGAAAGCTTGTGTTTGAGCTTCTCTGTAGTTTGTGTTTGGAAAGGGGAAATGAGAGAGTAGCAAGCATGGGCCTTTTCCCCTTTGGTATCATTCATTTGCTTTATCACCCTGTTCCTACTCTTTTGCTTCCCAATTTCGCTATCACTTGCCATAGTACTAAAAGTGGTCAAGAAACAAAGGTACTATTTCTACAAACTGGAGAACAGAACACTAGTTATTCTCTCCCTGATATGCTACAAGGCAAAGAGCTGCGTTCTCAGGTAGGAGAGGCTGGGGGAGGGAACACCTCCCCTTTGGAAGATTTCCAGGATCTTAATTAGAAAAAGAAGATTTTCAGCCTAGAAAGGTAGTAACCAGATTTGATCTTCAAATGATGACAATTAACTGACTTCTCTTTAGTTTTTTCAAAACAGGATATTGCTGGTCAGGTGTGCAGCTCTTGTGGTATCGTTGGGTGTTCTCCCTAACTTGGTGCTGCCATGAGCTTTAGGCTCACACTCAAGCAATAGCTGAGTCTTATTCTTGCTTCTGATTGGGTTTCTTATGCTATGTGGTCCATATGATGGCCTGAAAACTAATGTAGCCTGGGCAATGGACTGCAGACACAGACTTTGTTGATCATTAAACAAATCCCAGGGAAAAATTGTATGCAGATCCACAAATGGTACCTTCTTTCTTATGGAGCTTCTTTTGATTTTTGAAATTCAGTTCCTCTTCTTTCTTTCACTTCCCATTACGAAGTGCTGACTTAGCTTCAAAATTTCCTTTGGTGATCTTTTTTACCCTACTTGGAACTTCTATAGAGATTTTTCTTTCTTTTTTTTTTCCTTCCTGTTATTTTCATTTTTGAGCATTTATGGGGTATTTGATGTCAGTGCCAATGAGCCCAGACCATAAGTTTAATCTTCATTTTGGGACTCTTTAAGACTGCAAGCAAAGAATTCTGTGGTTTGTAAAATTCCAGTTGGTAAAAGAGTCTCTTCCCCTACTTTGTTTCTATTGTGGCCTTTTCCTTGCCTCCACCTTCTGCATTTGTGAATGTTGAGACTCGAAGGGAATGGAAGTAGCTCGTTACTGCCCAAACCTGTGGCCCCTGCTTTCTAGAAAAACCACAGAGCTGTAGTGCCATTCTCACGAGCCACTCTTCCTTTGCAGAATCCCCACCTTGACAGAAAAGTCTCTGAGCCTGTGTGTTACCTTTTAACTTTTCTCTATTTCACTTGTAAATGTCAAGATCTATAGTTTGAGTTTCACAATAAAGGAGGCTACCATTTCTGGCTCTCATGTCTCTATCTGCCTTCTTCCCAGCTCAAAGAACGGGTTCAGCAAGGAGGCCTGCCCCTTTTCCTTGCTCTACTCTCATCTCTACCAGCACCTGGGGCCATGAGCAATTGTCAAGGATAGATGCATTGGTGATCGTGTGGGTTGTGTGACTCTGCCTTTTGTTGGCTTAGATCCAGAAGTCTTTGGATAAGAGATCATGGTGGCTAATTTTATCTGTTCACTGGTCCACACGATGCCCAGATGCTTGATAATTGATAATGATACCATTTATTTCCTCATCCTCCTAAATTAATCTCAAGATAAACTAGAAGTATACAACCGCTCCCCTGGGGCTCCGTTGACTGTCAACAGACCTTTAGACTTTGCCAGCCTCTGTAGTTGCACGAGCCAATTTTTCTCTCTTCAGATGCCCCAACTACTTTTCTCTGCTGCTTTTCTGGAGACCTCTAACATGCTAGGCTCTTTTAGGTTGGAGAGATGGCTCTATTAGATAAGTGTTTTCCATGCAAGACTGAGGACCACCAGCATTAAGATCCCCAGAACCCTTGCAAAAACCAAGTGGGTGTGGCAGCTTGCCTTTAAAGGCAGGTGCAAGGTTTCCTGGCCCAAGCTGTCCTCTCAGACTATCTGAAATGCCAAGCTCCAAGTTTAGTAAGTGACTTTGCTTCAATATATAAGGTGAAGAATGATCAAAAAGGACTCTTGGCATTGACCTTGGGCTACCTCCGCAAGCATACACACATGCATGCACATCCACACACAGTTGTGTCCACATCCATGGGAACATGCATTTGTACTACACATACATGCACACACTCCCAAATATTTTAGAAAATAACTAGTCTCCAATACATTATAGCTGAAGTTCTCATGCTGTACATTAGACTCCCATTGTGCCTGAGATTATTCTACTTTAGAATTTTTTTTGTAATCTTACACATCTGGAACTTTGAACCCTATAGTTTTATAAAAACTAAAATAATTAACACTCATTCAGTTTACTTTGTGTGTGTGCCTGTGTGTGTGTGTGTGTGTGCCTGTGTGTGTGTGTGTGTGTGTGAAACAGTCTGTATAACTCAAGCTTTGAACTCCTGATCCTGTTCAGCTTCCTGAGTGAGAATTGTAGGCATGTGTCATTAGGCCCAGCCACAAGTCATTCTTCTAAATGAAATCTAAGAGGGTGGGGGGAAGTGGAAAAGGGGAGGGCAGGGTCTCTGGAGACCTGAGGTAACATTATCATCTAATGACAGATTTTGTTCTTTCCTCTTATCAGGCTTGGATTAATTGCTTTCTGAATCAATTACTATTAGTTGAGCAGCAGGGCTCGAAGAGCTCCAGCTTGCTGACTGGTGGTTTGCAGACTTGTCAGCCTAATTCTAGGCCACTTAATGATAAAAGTTACCTGGGTGTCATGTGTATACCTATGTCCCAGCTATTTGAAGAGCTGAGGCAGCAGGATTGCTTGAGTCCAGGGAGTAAAAGCCACCTGGACAATAAAATGAGACCTCAACTCAAAATATATTTGTGTGCATGTCCAAAAATGTATGTATTCATGTGTGTGCATGTACATGTGTTTATGCATGTGTGCGATTGCTGGGTGGGCTTAAGGCTATTAGGTTTCTGGCTTTGTTTCCCCATGAACCACCTCTTTGCTGTCTTCTTATGTTGGCTCATATCCTAGGCAACTGTCCCAGTGTCTAGGTGATGGGAGAGGCAAGAACATTTTTCCCAAGGGCCCTCAACAAATCTCCCCTCATCTACTCAGTTAGAACTCCAACCCATGCCCTCTCCCTAACAGTTACTGACAAAGAAATTTCAGCTGTCACAGTTTGCTAGACAAAGTCTTGGGAAACTACCACCAAATTCAGCACCATGAGTCTAGTTTTGTGTGACCAAGAAGTTAAAGTGCTTTTATATTCTTAAACCACCATAGAAAGTAAACAGTAAGAACCCATAGAGAATACAAGGACTGGTATAGCTGAAAACCTTGGAACTTTTACTACACTAGAGACTAGCAGGCCAAGCACAACAAGGGCCATTCTGTCAAACACAAGATCTTTAGACACAATCCTAAAACTCTAGGTTTCTAGAAGGATGTACTGGCTGGTTTTGTGTGCCAACTTAACATAGTCTGGAGTTATCACAGAGAAGGGAGCTTCAGTTGGGGAAGTGCCTCCATGAGATCCAGCTGTGGGGCATTTTCTCAATCAAGGGGGTAGGGCCCCTTGTGGATGGTGCCATCCCTGGGCTGGAAGTCTTGAGTTCTATAAGAGAGCAGGCTGAACAAGCCAGGGGAAGCAAGCCAGCAAGGAACATCCTTCCATGGCCTCTGCATCAGCTCCTGCTTCCTGACCTGCTTGAGTTCCAGTCCTGTGGCCTGCGCTATTTTCCCGCCGGCAGGAACACACAGACACACACACACAGGATCCTTCTGCAGCAAACCTTTATTACCATGTGGTGAGGAGAGAGTGAGCCCTGGAAAATGCACTGTTTATATACACCCTGGAGCGGCGTGTTCATCTCTGATTGGCTGTTTGCTCATTACCTCATGAGACGCCTTGGGATAGGCTGTGACTTGGCGCTTTCTGGCCCTAGCACATGTGCAGATGGGCTGAGACTTGGCGCACTCTGGCCCTAGGCACTTGCGCAGACTACGTGTTACAGGGAGAAGAAAACGGATGCCGGCGCCATCTTGTAATGGAGGCTGCCGGCTCGGGTGCGGCTCTCTACACAGTCCTGACTTCCTTTGGTGATAAAGAACAATGTAGAAGTAAGCTGAATAAACCCTTTCCTCCCCAACTTGCTTCTTGGTCATGATGTTTGTGCAGGAATAGAAACCCTGACTAAGACAAGGGAGAAATATATTCTTTGGAATACTGCATTTTTTCTGCTAATAAAATTTCCAAGTTATGGCCAGGTCTTCTTTTCCCTAGGAAGTCTGAAATAGAGCATTTTCAGGACACAGACACACACCATCAGGCATGGACAAAGACACATGTAAGTACAGTGACAAGTATAAACGCAGAGATATCCACCCCAGTGAGTGTTGACATCCAGGTTAAATTTGATTGTGTTCTCAGGATGGCTTGCAGAGGGAGAACCACAGCTCTGTGCTCAGCTTGGGTTAAATACAGGATCCATAAGGTCTGAGGTGGGCTTTAATTAACAATGCTTCCAATTTAATATGCATTCTCCTTTGAGCATGCCTGAGCATCCCAGTGAGTGTAGTGAGTAGCTAAGAATACCCAAGAAGGCAAACTCCCAACTGTCTTTGACTGTGCTAGTCTTTTAACATTGTTTAAGAGTCTGAAAGGGTTTGTGTTGGGGGCTAGAATTCACAAGCAAGAAGAGTTGAATACAAGAAATATCCATTTAAAAAAAGAAGGCCTGCTATTGACTTTGGCATGTCATTTCATATTTTGCAGAGCTATAAATTCTCAAAGCCAAGACAGGACAATGCCACTTCTCGCTCTCTCCACCCCAACCACGCTTTGCTGGCAGAACAGTGAACCAGGCTGTTCTGCCTCAAAGTTCAGAGCTGAAATTTCCCCCATATCTGCTTCACACCCTAAGCTTTTCCTTGCCTTCTCACTGGACTTTCAAGCTAGCAGGAAACATTAGACACTTTAAAAGGATGAGTTAATCAAAGTGGTGTCTAGTTGTTCATACATTCATCCAGCAGGTAGTATATTTGCTTCGATAGTATATACCAAACTGTTTACAAGCTGAAATGCCTAAGGAACAAAGCAGCTAATGATCCATCCTCAAAAGGTTCACGTTCTAGCTGGCTGGAAATACAATTTTGAAATTTCAGTGTCTGTGTGTCAAGAAAAGCTATAAGGCTGGTGAAGAGAGCCAAGGATATAAAATTAGATAGAAAAGATGTCTGAGATCCACAGGGAGCTCCATGCAGCCAGGGAGATGATGTAAAAACTGTAAGAGGAGCTGGCTCGGGCAAATGCAGGAGAGGGAGGGGCTCTGCAAGCAAAGAGAAGACCTTCAAAGATGAGAAAACTTATGAGTACACCAGCCAGAATGGAGGGTGGCCAGCCTCTGGATTTCCTTAAAGGGAAGCCATTGTTGATTCTGAAAAAAAGTAATTTTGATGGATTGATGAAGAGAAGGGACCCATCTAAAAGTGTGTTCAGGGAATAAAGTCTCAGGTAAGCAAAGCTCTGAATAGCATATTGCTTAAGGTTGTTGCTTTGGTTTTAGTCTTCTACACCTATTTTGTAACACTGAAAGTTGTGTCTGCAATAGGAAGTTACAGTTACAGAAGAGAGTCTTCAACAGTGTTGCCAAGTGTCCCTCCGTAAACCTAAGATTTTAGAGGAAAATTATGTTGACAAGTTACAAATTTTATGCTGTGACAAAGGCAAAAGTATCAGTAGGTCAATAAGAAGAAAACTTATTTCTGATTAATTATTCAAGTGAAATCACTCAACAGAGCCATGGAATCAGAGGCCCTGAGTTCTTTCTTGCTCTGTCTTCTCAGCTCTTGGCTTCCATCTTGTGGTCTAAGATGGAGGCTTTGGCTTCCACTGTGCTCCTCACAGGGACAAGCAGGAGTAGAAAGAGGGCAAAGGCTAGTGTCCAGACATACCTTTTTTTTTTTTTTAACTTTTTATTGACTTTTTTTCTGAATTCACATCATGCACCCTAATCTCATTCATCTCCCAGTCCATTAATATCCTCCTCCCTCCCTTCCAACTCTACCTCTAAAATAAAATAAACAACAACAATAATAACAAAATCTTGCTGTGGAAGCTAGAGTGTTGTCACAGTGTGTCCCACACACAGTGTACACTTTTTCCCAACAGCTTTGCTTGTAAATGTTCACTGCAGTGAGTCATTAGTCTTTGGAGGCCTCTGGCTTCTGTTACATTGTAGCCTTATCTTTTTAAGGGCACGAATAGTAAGCTGCACATTCTTGTTCCTTTTCTTCTCTCTTCTTTCTCGTTGGTCAGAATCGAATCATATAGCTTCATCTATCTGTAAAGATGACTAAGGAATGTACTTGGGATTACACAGTTCAGTGTGTAGCTATTTTATTTTTTCTAAAAGAGAACCAAAAGAATAGATGTTGTAGTGACAATTATCAATGTCTGCCACTGGGATCCTTTGAAAGTAACTGAACTATGACTATGGAGAAAAAACAGTATTTCTTTATGGTTACCTTGAACATAATTATACTTAAACAGAAAGTAAAACTATATTAGGAATTCCACATCAGGGGAGGTTGGCTATCTTCTGTGAGGTGATCAGGGAAGGACAGTAACCCTAGGGTGATGGTGGACACTTAGGATGATGGATACACCTTAAGGTATTAGATAAAGAAGATCAGACAGGACACATCTGAGGAAAGAAATTCTTTTTTTTTTTTTTAAACTTTTAGTGTATTATGATGAGAAAAGTTACATGATTTCAATTTATCTGAATTTGTTAACATTTAAAAACATATTTTAAGTAAATAGAATTAAATCACATTCTTGTTTCCCTTTTGTACTCCCACTCCTCCCAGAGACCCCCCCTTCAATACCTACAATATCTTTTTTGTCATATTCCTTAAAATTTATAAAATACTATAACAATACAAATAAGTATTATAAAAGTTGTTTGATATAAAACAACAATCAATTTAACAGTCTTATGTAGCTGCTTGTCTACAGCAATAGTGAAAATACATTTTTCTCAATATAAATTTTAAATAACTCCAAACATATTAACTGTATACTTCAAAATAATACATCACTGCTGGTATTTTTCCTAAATGAACATAAATATATAAAGTCTTTTTGTTTGTTTGTATTTAGTAGAGTTTAAAATCTTGGCTCTTACTGTGGTACAAGCCCAAAATAAGAACAATTTTTAGACACTGGATTTCATTTAGCCATTGTAATAAGGCTATACTTCAATGACCTTCACATCACCATCACCAAAGGATTTTACCTCTAACGTAGCTAAGTTGAGAGTTGATAGTTCTGCTGCACCAAGAAATGAATTGTAGGCTAGATTTTTGGATACAGATTTTATGCCCAGGATCTAGCTTTCATAGTCTCTAGTGAGAAGTCTGGTGTAATTCTAATAGGCCTGCCTTTATATGTTACTTGATCTTTTTCCCTTACTGCTTTTAAAATTCTTTCTTTGTTTAGTGTATTTGGTGTTTTGATTATTATATGTCGGGAGGAATTTCTTTTCTGGTCCAGTCTATTTGGGGTTCTGTAGGCTTCTTGTATGTTCATGGGCATCTCTTTCTTTAGGTTAGGGAAGTTTTCTTCTATAATTTCGTTGAAGATATTTGCTGGCCCATTACATTGGAAATCTTCACTCTCTTCTATACCTATTATCCTTAGGTTTGGTCTTCTCATTGCGTCCTGTATTTCCTGAATGTTTTGGATTAGGAGCTTTTTGCTTTTTGCATTGTCTTTGACTGTGTGTCAATGTTTTCTATGGTGTCTTCTGCCCCTGAGATTCTCTCTTCTATCTCTTGTATTCTGTTGGTGATGTTTGCATCTATGACTCCTGATTTCTTTCCTAGGTTTTGTATCTCCAAGGTTGTCCCTCTTTCTGATTTCTTTATTGTTTTTATTTCCATTTTTAGATTCTGGATGGTTTTGCTCATTTCCTTGACCTGTTTGATTGTGTTCTCCTGTAGTTCTTTAAGGGATTTTTGTGTTTCCTCTTGAAGGGCTTCTAGCTGTTTACCTGTGTTCTCCTGTATTTCTTTGAGGGTGCTAGTCATGTCTTTCTTAAAGTCCTGTATCATCACCACGAGAAGTGATTTTATATCTGAATCTTGCTTTTCCTGTGTAATGGTGTGTCCAGAACTTGCTATGGTGGGAGAATTAGGTTCTGATGATGTCAAGTTATCTTGGTTTGTGTTGTTTATTTTCTTACACTTGCCCCCCGACATCTGGATATCTCTAGTGCTACCTGCCCTTTCTAAATGTGACTGGAGCCTGTCCTTCCTGTGATCCTGGTTGTGTCAGAACTCTTCAGAGTCAAGCTTTGTCTGTGTTCCTGTGATTCTGGTATCCTGTGATCCTGGGCTTGTTAGGTCACCTGGGAGTGGAGCTTCCTCTGGGTGTTGTGGGACTGGATGCAGAGCTTGCACCCAAGGTCTGTTCTGGACACCAGCCCAGACAGACCGGAAGGAACCCGAGTCCCTGGGCTGGTGGAGTTCCTGTGTGCCTGGTCCCACTGGTCCCAGTTACTCCCAGTGTTGGGACAGATGTTGGTTCCTCCTTACCTCTGATCCTGGGTATGTCAGAGCCTCTGGGAGTGGAGCTTCCTCTGGTTGTTGTGGGACTGGCTGCGGAGCTTGCGCCCAAGGTCTGCTCTGGATACCAGCCCAGACAGACCAGAAGGAACCCGAGTCACTGGGCTGGCCAAGAAATTCTTAAAATCAGGGCAAAAATCAATGAAATAGAAATGGGGAAAAGACAATAAAAAATCAATGAAACAGATAATTTATTCTTTAAAGAATAAAGTAAATAAAATAAAGTAAAAATAAAATAAAGTAAAAGATAATAATCCAAGTTAACCAAAAGAAACAGAGAAGATCCTAATTAATAATATTTGAGATAAAGAGAGAGACATTACAGTAGATACCAATAAAATTTAGAAAACTCTAAGGATAAACCTTAAAAGCTTGTATTAAAAGTAATGGATAAACTTTTTTTGTTATACATTGATGTACCTAAAGTAAACCAAGATGAAATAAGCAATTTAAATAGAGTTACAACAAGAAATAAGATTGAAGCTATAATGAAAACTCTGTCAGTGAACAAAAGTCCTGGTGGCTCCAGGTGGAGATTTACAGCTGAGTTCTGTCAGTTCTCCAAGAAACTGAAGCAAGACTGTCCTGGAACTCACTCTGTAGACCAGACTGGCCTTGAACTCAGAGATCTGTGTACCTCTGCCTCCTGAGTGCTGGGATTAAAGGTGTGCCCCACCACTGCTCCACTAGCTAGTTAGCGCCTCTTTAATTACTTCACCACATGGAACAGGAAAGAATGTTTCCAAACTCTCTGAGCTAAGCTTCAAGAAAACAAAAGTCCCAGTAAGAAAGGCTGTAGATCTGAACAGAGTTCTCAAGAGAAGAAATAAACATGGCTAATTAACCTTTTAAAAAGTTATCCATAAGGAAAATGCGAGTTAAAACTACTTTGAGATTCCAGCTCACCCATGTCAGGGTGAGTATCATCAAGAGATCAGAAGGCAGCAAATGCTGGACAGAATATGGGCACAGAGGGCCCTTCCTTTTCTCACTGTTGTCGAGAGTGTGAATGCGTGCAGGCACTGTGGAAATCAGTGTGGAGGCTTCTCAGAAGTACAGCAGAACTATGATACGACCCAGCTATACCAGTCCTGGGCAAAGGAAGTCTACATCCCCTTTCAGAGATACCTCTTTATCCATGTTTGTTTCTTCTCTATTCACCATAGCTGGGAAATGAATGAGCCTACATGTCCATGAATTGATGACCAGATAACAAAATGTGGTACATATGCACAACGGGGTTTTGAAAGTTGCAGGTAAATGGCTAGAACTGAAAAATGTTACACCTCGTTAGGTAACCTAGGCCCTCTAAGGCAAACATCACACGTTCTCTTTCATTAGATTCTAGCTTCAACAGTTTACATTTGTATGTTTAACTTAGAATATCAGTAGAGGCAAGGAAGCTAGAGGAGGGCCCTTAGAGGAACACCTTAAGACATTGGCAAGAGTAACAATGCTATAAAGGTACATGGGAAAATACTGGTGATATAAAGGTTTAAGTAGGATTAGGGGTGAGGTGGTGGAGGAGGGTGGGTTAACCAAAATAAAGGGTGTATTTTGAAATATCTACCCATAAATGTATTATTTTGTAAGTCACTGAAAAATACATTTAAAAAAAAAAGATTTTGAAGGGACATATCCTGCATGGTTGGATAACAGTGCTTCCATATTGGATTACAAAAAAAAAAAAAAAAAAAAAAAAAAAAAAAAAAAAAAAAAAGAAAGAAAAGAAAAGAAAAAAGAAAAGAAAAGAAAACTCTAGTGCTAGATATGGGTTTCCTCCTTATCAACTGCTTGATCAGGGAGTCTCAGATGGAGGGACCTCTCCATATTTCTCTTGGTTGCCCATCAGAAATAAGAAGCTATTGCTGAAGATACCACACATTTTGGTATCTTTAAGACACAGAGAAATAAATCTGGACTGAGCTGGACACTTCCTCCCTGCTAGATGGGAAGGGGTTATGCAGGCTGCTGGATAAGAAAGTCATTGACACACTTATGCAACTGGGAATGCTGCTATCTATAGTATCAACCTGCTGGGCAAGATGTTCCCATTGACTCAACAGTGGAATGACTGACAGGGGGTAACCAGTTACTTTCCGGTTGGATTTGAGGCTTGCTCTACACAGAGGAACTCCATGCCTGGTACTATAAACCTGTTCACAAACCTATGGCTGAGCATTTGAATAAATAAAATCTGAAAATTTATATACTGCAATATCGACTACTTAGCCAAGATTTAATTCCTTATGTAAATTAAGCATGCAAAACTCATCGCATTTGCTAACACAAGTTTTCTTTCATCTTTAATAATAAATGATAAAATTATATGAATATCAAAGAACTGTCTTAAAATAAGAATATGATTTATTAATAAAAGTTTTATTTACTTATATACTCATGGTTGAATAAAAATTTCTCAGGGGTCTCAAACAGAAAAAGACTAAGAAGTCTACAAAATATCTGGGGGTGGGGGGCGGCGATTCACCCTCTTAATAAGCTGGACCTGAGCTGGAAGTGTCCGCCTTATAGCCAGCTTTCATGATGTTGGAAGGTATCGTTCGAGTTTCTGGGAGAATTGTCATCAACAGTCTCACCAGCTATCCTCCGATCTGTTCATGTAACTTTTAGGGGAGTAACCCATCACCATAAGTTTGAATTTGAGGCCTGCTCTGCAGGAAGCCTTCACGGTGGTGGCTGATACTGTCAGTCCGGATCAAAAGCCCCTTTGCCAGCGAGGTTTCAGGCTCCAGTGGAGAGAAGCGGCTGCTACTCTTTTTCCGAAGGAGCATGATGTACTGTACCTGTTCAACTGCATTCTACATAGGTTTGTTCGCATCTGTAGATGAGCACTGCTTTCAGCTTTGGTCAGAGACACTTCTCTTTGCAGGGGGCAGTGGTTACTGCAGAGATACAGAACTGGCTAAAGAGATGAGACTAAGAGGCTGTGGAGTACTTATTCCTAAATGGAACATCTGCACCACAACCTCCAGGGTTCAAGGAACATCCTGGGAAACGAGGCAGAAAGAAGGTGGGAGCTGTCTCCGGGCTCATTAGCTGCTACACTGAGCTTTCAGAAGCTCTCTTTACTGACACAATACCAATGCGAGATAGGGCCCATCAACATTCCACTGTGGACTTCTCTGAGGATTTCCTGGCAGTTAACGGTTCCTGGGGAAAGGAAAGGCATTCTTCCTCTCTCTCTCTCTCTCTCTCTCTCTCTCTCTCTCTCTCATTCTTTCGATATTTTCTTTATTTACATTTCAAATGTTATCCCCTTTCACTGTTTCCCCTCAGGAAAAAAACCCCTATTCCCTCCCGCTCCCCCTGCTTACACCAACCCACCCTCTCCAGCTTCCTGGCCCTGACATTCCTTCTCAGGAGCCTTCACAGGACCAAGAGGAGAGGCATTTTCTTAATGCAATGTGCAGCCATGTTCTTACAACTGTTCCTTGATGAAGCTCCTAAAAAACAAACAAACAAACAAACAAAAGACATGAAAGTTGAGAAGCATGCTTAGATGGGATGAAGAAAGGGATTGGGGAATGGCTGGAGGACCAAAGAGGATAATGAGGAGTAAATATGATAAAATATATGTATATATGAAAATGTAATGGTGAAGCCTATTAATATATGCTACAATTAATATATGCTAGGAATTTTTTAAATCAATGTTATTTACTATCATAAAAAATACCCTGGTTTACAAATCTAGTCTATTACACTGGCATACATATTTGTATTTTATCATTTATATCCTTGACCAGTTGATTCAATTCAAAGCATGGTAAAAAAGTAGTTTCCAATTTTTAGCCAAAGGATAACTGTCTTGGAGGGTTCAAATGAGGGAACATTTGTCTGTCTGCAGAGCTGGTGTGCATTCTGAAACCATCTTCTCTTGGCAATTTCTTTCTTTTTTCTTTTTCTTTTTTTTTTCTGGTAAATTTCATATCACCATAGAGTTGTCTACTGGCCTTCAAATATAGGTCCTGGAGGAGAAACAAAATTTCATTTGCTTATAGCAACATTTAAAATGAACCAGACACCCAACCACATAGTCTGACATAGTACACAAGAAACTTAATGCGAGGAACTAGCATATATCATTTCTATGAATTTGTCATGGCCATGACTACTAGGATCCTTTTTGTCTTTAAATTTGTATTTCTTTAATGGTATCATTGGTAAGGTAACAAGCTAATAATGAAGACTAATCCATTTGGTTTAGAGATCTGCTTTGTTATAATCAAGCTGGATATGATAAGAAATAAATTAGGAAGAAAATAAAAGAAGGGTTGATCTCCAAACGGCCATAGCAAAGCTCTCCTGGAATCTTCGGACCCAAGGCACAGGCCGTGAGAACAGGAGAAGCCACCATGTGGGCTCTGAGAACAGTCTTGTATTGGAGAGGAGACAGGGAAAGAGAACACCCTTCCACCAGATACAGACATTGCTTTTCTGGATTAACTGCTCTCTGAAATAGGTCAGATTGCCCACTGAGTTTCCAGCCTCGGGATTCCAGGGCATGTACTGGGCGTCATCCCAACCATTCTCTGCAGCTCCACAGGCCTCAGGTTCCTCCAAGCCTTCGGCCTGTTTTATGGCCCTGGTTTGGGGATGTGGAGCTTTCGTTAGGCATCACGTGTGGAAGATTGCAGCCGTAGTGTTTACCATGTTTCCAGGGCTCCTCCCCTCCACCGAACCTTAGAACTCGTCCTTTCTGGTCTCATTTTTCCTTCCCTCCTCAGTTTTTCCTGACATCTGTCCCTTCAATTCTCCAATTTGTTATCAACTAGAACAATGTTGTTGTAGAAAAAGAACTAGAAGGCAGTTAAAAGGATCTGGAGTTGTTTTCAGTTTTCAGACCATGCGTCAAAAATGGAGAGCTTATAATGTGGGAAGCTTGGGCCCTTTCGGTTTTTAGCGATCAAAATAGGCAGAGTTAGGTTAAGCTGGATGATTATTAGGTTGAGCAAGAAGACGGAACTGATACATTGGAGCAGCTGCCGTCCTTGATGGTGCTTCAGTCCCTGTAAATGTCAGCTCAGATGTGTCCACATTTCAGCCTCTGAAAGGACCTGGTGGCCTCTCAAGACTCATTCCAGCTGTTTGATTACACCGTGTTTTGAAGACCTATTCAAAAATTTCACCGAGTTTTTACCTTATGGCGTACGCTCTTGCAGTCTCTAAGTTCTTTAAGTAAAGTCTACAAATCAGCAATGACCCATGATTTGAACTTGTTTCATTTTAAAACACATTTTAAATTTTGTTCTGTGTGCCAAATGCTTTCAAATAATTGTTAATTAATTAATTAATTAATTAATTCATAAACTCTTTTTAGGGTAGTTTTAGGTCCATAGCAAAATGAAGTTGAATGCATAAAGTGTCCCTACACTCTTCAAGTCCCCACGGCCACACAGTTTGTCACACCCTGTTCTAGAGCACTGCATTTGCTACAGCTGAGGAGTTTACGCTCTCAAGGTACTGTTCTCTTTCTTTCTTTTTTTTTTTATTAGATATTTTCTTTATTTACATTTCAAATGTTATCCCCTTTCGTAGTTTCCCCTCCCAAAACCCCCTATCGAATCCCCCCCTTCCCCTGCTCATCAGCCTACCCTCTCCTGCTTCCCTGTCCTGGTATTCCTCTACACTGGGGCATAGAGCCTTCTCAGGACCAAAAGTCTTTCCTCTCATTGATGTCCAACAAGGCTATCCTCTGCTACATATGCTGCTGGAGCCATGGGTCCCACCATGTGTAATCTTTGGTTGGAGGTTTAGTCCCTGGGAGTTCCAGGGGTACTGGTTGGTTCATATTGTTCTTCCTCCTTTGGGGCTGCAAGCTCCTTCAGCTCTTTAGGTCCTTTCTCTAGCTCCTCCATTGCGGACCTTGTGCTCAGTCCAATCGTTGGCTGAGGGCATCCACCTCTGTATTTTTCAGGCACTGGCACAATAAAGCCCGCAGTTTACAGCAGAGGCAGCTGCCCTTGGTCTCTTGGTGGTGTTTGTCTTTGGGTTTAGGCGCATGGCTCCACTACTGAACTACTTGATTTGAAGTGTCTTACTGACTTCAGCCATTTCACTATCTTGTTCACAACAAAAAGGCTGATAGACAGGCTTGAGGAAAGCCAGCAAGGGCTTGAGAGAACTGGAATGGTGTGTGTTTTCACATCAGAACCTCAGAGGGGTTTCTGCTGCTCAAAATAGCATCCTGTTGTTTTGCTGTATTTTTAGAGAGAGGGAGAGAAGAGGACACACACACACACACACACACACACACACACACAGAGAGAGAGAGAGAGAGAGAGAGAGAGAGAGAGAGAGAGAGAAAGAAGGAGAGATAGATCATGATTTTATGGTAGCTAAAGGGAAGACGATCACCCACAGAGGTTAGTCATCTTATACGCAGTTGCCCAGTTGGCCTGGCTCCCGCCTATTATTTTTCGCACTGGACTGCCTTCCTCAGGATTTCTCCACTGAACAGTTGACTCTAGAGGAAATATTCAAGTAGAGGCATAAGATTCATGGCCAGTCTCTGGGAAAGTCTTCTGGGTTCTGGTGGAGGAAATAGCGATTTGTTTGCACAGAGCACCTGCCTTGAGGATGTTGTTCAATACTATTGCTTGGTTAAATTCACCCACAGACCACTGGGGTGTACAGAAAGGACTGTCTAGACCAGTGGTTCTTCACCGGAGTTGCCTAAGATCATCAGCTCATCAGGGAACACAGACGTTTACATTACAATTCATAAGAGTAACAGAATTATGAAGTTGGATTGAAATAATTTTACGGTTGGAGATCACCAGAACATGAAGGTTGTAGGTTGTAGAGCCACTGCTCCAGACTAAAAGTTCCTAAATGATGAAAGTTTTAGAATTTTCTTCACAGGAAGTGTTCCACAATTTCCATGGGAGCTTTTCTCATGGGTGGTATGGCTGGAGATGGGATCCCATGCTCTGTTTCCCGTGGGATCTAATGTCCTCAGTTCCAGCCCTGGCTCCTTTCTCAGAGCCTGGCTTTTGACTTTCATTTTACTCCTGAGGACATGTGAGAACTTGTCTTTATTATCCCTAGTAGATTATTAAGAAAAAAATGTTGATGGTGACTATTTGGTTCCTTGCCATGCTGAAACTCTTTCTTACTTTGCCTAACTCTATGTAAATGAAAATGACTTGCTGGGATTTTGAAGGCAGATCTTGCCAGTGTAATTTTTTTTGGGGGGGGGGCGGTGAAACATGTTTTTTTTTCCTCTCCCTTTTAAAAAGTGTGTGGGTTTTTTTTTTTTGAATGTGTATGCATCTTGTGTTTGCATACCATATGCTTGCAGAGACCATAAGAAATCCCAGACTCCCTGGTGATGTAGTTACAGGCAGCTCACGGCTGCCTGAAGGGATAGGTGCAAAGTACCAAACTGAGGTTCTCTTAATCACTGAGCAATCTATTCAGTCCCCATTTCTTGTAGAAGTGGAGTTTTAAAAGAATTCTATTTGCTTCAATCTTTGTTTTAATTGCTTGTCATTATTTGCATTTTAAATAGACATGTGCATGTGTATCTATGCACATGAGTACTCGTAATTCCGTTCCCCTCAACACTGGCTTGTTAGTGAGCTACGGAGTCCTTTTCAGATTCCTCTTTCTGCATAAAAGGGGTCTGCTCCCACACAGACATCATCACCATCAAGACCTAGCCTGTCCCTAGAGGAGAGCGCCCCCTGCTGTTAGCCCTCATTAACACAGGTTTTTTTTTTTCCATTTTAAATTGTTTTGTTTCATTAACTGAAATGCTACCAGTTATTTCCTCAGTTAGTTTAGTAGTTATTTTTTTCTTTAAAACATAAAGAAATAAAATTCTGGTTTGGAGAACAGCATTTTAAGAGCTTAGAAGCTGTCACTAGACTCTTAACACAGTGTGCAAAAAAATTAAATAAGTCTTTTTAGATTCACCAGAGATGTGAGGTAATAGGATGTGCCACAGCATCAAACTTGGAAAGGGAGATGAAGACAGGCATGTACAGAGAGCCACTCTCTGTGCAGAAAGTCCTAGGCAGGAACCCAAGGGAAGTAGTTTTAAAGCTTATTAGGTACAAATACAACCCCAGGCAACCAACCTGACCTTTCAAAAAGCAAAGTTGGAAGACTGACAGTTCTGGCCCTTTAGACATATTCACTGTGCCATTACAGTCATCAAGACAGCGTGCTTTGGCAAAATAACAGGCAAATAGATGAACAAAACAGAAGAGAGATGAAGCCACGAAACTCTAAAGCCAGGCAAAGATCATATAGGAGAAAAACCGAGCCGACCTCGATTGTGGGAAGGGCTTTCCAGCTACAATAGCAAAGGTCTGAGAGCAAATAAGAATCTGGATTTGGTAGACTGAGGAGGACCGACCAAGGAGGCAGGCCCCTCCAGCCTTACTTCCTATGTCATCTCTTGGCTTCCCAGGCTTCCCAGCCTCCCAATGTAGCCCAGGGTGGAAAGAGGTGAGAGAATACATAAAAGAAGGAGACAAGCAAACTGAAAGCTCAGATCTTCTAAACTTCAGAAGATGGATCCTAAAGATAGAGAGAGAGTGTTTCATGGGAGAGAGCCCTCAGTGGGTGCCTGATCTTTGTGTCCACATGGCTAGTCCCTTGTAAGGTTCCTGTGAGCCTCTTGGTGGGCACTTCTTGCCGCCTGTCTCCCCTAGCACTTCCTGCCACCTCCCAGAGCAGAGTTTGCATTTCCCTCTCTCCCTGAAGGGCTCACAGGACCACGCTGCTGTGTGAAGTTATAACTCCTTTCCATTCTAGGAAAAGCTTTAAAATATGTGGTCTTGAGGACTGAGGAAGGAAAGGAAGCAGTCTTGGGATTGAGCAGAACACAGCAGGCTTTATGAACCCTGGGGGACCCTCGGCAGGAGAAGGGAGAAGAGACCAGAGCCGGAAAAAATGAAGAGTCTGGATTTGATGAAAAAAAAAATGTGGTGCAAGATATGCCAGGAGAGTAAGGAGAGAAGCTGCTGAATTATGTGCAGATAATGCGCCTGACAAAGGGCTGTTGCCCAAAGTACGACAGTAGCAGCTACTCTCAAATTCAACAGTGAGAAAATATACCACCCAAATAAAAGTTTGGTAAAACTCCTGAGCTGATATTTCACTAAAGGAGAAACACAGATGACAGGGCACATCTGGGTAGCTGCTCAGTATCATGCCCATGAGGAACTATTTCTGAAAATGGATGCCCAGCCTGTGTAACAGCGAATGGAGAGTTCAAAATACAAATTACCCTCAACACCCAGTACTGGCCAGTATGTGAAACAGCAGGGAGTGGCAGCCATTGCCAATAGCATTAAAAAAAAAAAAAAGGTTATCATCTTGTTGGAATTGAGCCAAACAATTTCTTATAAAACTCAGTATTGTCTTAGTGTATAAGCCAGACGGTCATAGTCTTTATTATATGCAGCCACAAGAATCAAAAATTCATGTCTCCACTAAAATCCATACACTGATAGTTACAGCAGTTTTTGTTCATAATAGACAGAACTTAAGAGAGAAAAACGTCCTCTAGTAGGGGGACGGACAATAACAACTACAGTAGATCCAGACACAGCACCGAAAAGAAGGAGGAGGGATGGCCCAGTGGTTGAAGCACTTAGCCGTGCAAGCTTGGGGGGGGGGGGCAGTTTAGATTCCCAGAACTGGTGTAAATGCTGGGTGGGAGTGGTGGCCTGTCTGCAACTTCAGCCTCAGAAGGCAGAGACTGGAGATCCCCTAAGCAAGCTGGCTGGGGAGACTCTCCTATCTGCCAGTTCTAGGTTTGATGGAGAGACCCTGACTCGAGGTGATTGAAGACTGATGAAGGAAAATTTTCTATATCAATCTTGCACATCTAGCCTTACACACATGTGTACTCACACACAGGCAATCATCTATTCTCAAGTGCATTTAAGTGTGCCATGTACATAAAGAAGAAATACCAAGTTATCAAAACAAAAGGAAAATGGGAAAATATTAAAAATGTTAAAATGAATACTACTAAGTAAAAAAATCCACTTGTCTGTATGATTATAACTGTGACATTCTAAAAGGGAGGAAAAAAAATCCTATGGAGACAGTTTTTTAAAAAAAAAAAAATAAGTGGTTTCCAGGGAGACTGGGAAGGGAGAAATGAGTAGGGAAGATAGAGAATGTTTTTTTGGGCGAGGAAACTCTTCTGCTCGTCTGTGTGATAGACAGTAGCAGCTGGTGCACATCATCGTTTTTTTTTTTTTTCTCCCAGATGTATATAGGCTGTAACACCAAGAATAAGGCTTAGGTAAACAGCGAGGTTTGAGTGATGGCGATGTGTCACTGTAGCTTCATGGGTTATAACAAATGTCCCACTTTTGTGCAGAACGGTGATGGAAGCAGAGGTTGTGTATGGGTAGGAACGGAGAGTGTGGCAACTGTCTGTGCTTTCTCTTCAGGTCTATTCAACTGGTTCAAATGATATTTATTAATAAAATAAAATTTTGGACCATTAAGGACTTTTTAAAGGATTTTCACAGTTGACTATGAATTAGGTTGGGCACAGTTGACTTTTCTCAAGCAAAGTATGACTATCAAGAGAAAGGAGGAAGGTGGACCTGTAGTAGCATCAAAAATGAGGAAGAAACAAAGTGTAGGTGGTGTGATGGTCATGTGTGTGTCAGGTGTATGAAGGTCAAACATGGCCAATAATCTTTGTCTATTTAAAAGGAGTACTCAAGGGTACCAGTTGATTTTTATGTGTCAATATGAGTGAGCTAAGAGATACCCAGAGAGCTGGTAAACTATTTTAGGATATGTGTGTGAGGGTGTTTCCAGGGAACAGTAGTGTTCTGATGGGTGGGCAGAGTAAAGATCTGTCTCCTTGTGTGGCATGCATCATCTGATCTTTTGGGCGACCAGTAGAACATCAACTAAGGTGGAGGAAGGGTGGTTTCTCCTGCCCTCAGACACCTGCATGTTCTCAACTGTTGGATTGTGGACTTGGATAGGGACTTATATCATTAGTTATTTTAATGGCTCTCAAGTCTTTGGGCTTGTGTTGGAGCCATCAGCCTTCCTCATCCTCCTTGGATGCAGATGTCACACTGTGGTGCTTTTCAGTTTTCATTGTTTGCACAAGCCAAGCCCTTATAATAAGTATCTATCTATCTATCTATCTATCTATCTATCTATCTATCTATCTATGTATCTATCTATCTATCTATCTATCTATCTATCTATCTATCTATCTATGTATCTATCTATGTATCTATCTATCTATGTATCTATCTATCTATCTATCTATCTATCTATCTATCTATCTATGTATCTATCTATGTATCTATCTATGTATCTGTGTATCTATGTATCTATCTATCTATCTATCTATCTATCTATCTATCTATGTATCTATCTATCTATCTACCATCTATCCATCTATAAATCTATCTTTCATCTTTCTATCAATATCTAACATATGTTTTCTATTATCTATCTATCCATCCATCCATCCATCCATCCATCCATCCATCCACCCATCCATCCATCCATCCATCCATCCATCCATCCATCCACCCACCCATCCACTCACCCACCCACCCACCCATCCACCCACCCACCCACCCATCCATCCATCCATCCATCCACCCACCCATCCATCCATCCCCCATCCATCCATCCATCCATCCATCCACCCACCCACCCATCCATCCCCCATCCATCCATCCATCCATCCATCCATCCATCCATCCATCCACCTACCAAATCTACCCATCTATCTACTCTTCCTATTTGTTATGTCTTTTTAAAGAGTCCTGACTAATATACTAGACTTAGTCCTATAGTAGTGTGAGTGTTGTACCAAAGGCAGGGGCCTGTTGCTGAGGCTTGGGTCTCTCTCTCTCTCCTCGGTGCTGACCAGTTGCTGTACTGCATATTAGTTAAAAAGGAGGCAATGTATAAATGAGTTATTTTATTGTAGGAAGGAGAAAATATGCTGGTCGAGTAGAGAGAAAGAAAGGAGAAGAAGAAAGCAAGAGAAGAGAACAACGAGTGAGAGAAGAGAGAGAGAGCAAGAAAGGGAGAGCAGAGAGGAGACAAAGACTGAGAGAGCAAGAGAGAGAGAGTGAGAGAGGGAAGAGCAAGAGAGAGAGGAGGGGGCAAACCACCTCTTTTATTGTATGGGGCGTGGCATGTCTGGCTTGTGGTCAGATAACTGAGTGTAGGGTTCAGCTAGAATGCTGGGAGCTTGGGGCATTGTCAGCCTGATAGAGCACACATCTCCTGCAGGGGCAGCTGTGAGAGATTTGGGCTGAACTCTGAGCCATTGTCTCAGGAGCTATCACTGAAGCCTATTGCTTGTGAACAAATTTACTCTGCTCAGTGGGTGCTCTGGGGTTCTAAGGTGGCTGCTCTACTGGACCACCACAGTGTCAGAACAGCCCACTGCCCCGCACTGCCCCACGTGTGAGGGCAGTATTATGTTAATTTGTCTCTTCTTTGTTCCCTTTTTTCTTTAGAGATTTATTTTTATTTAACGTGTATGGGTATTTTTGCATTCATGTACTGAGATTCATTGCATACATGCCGGATGTCTGTGGAATCCAGAAGAGAGTACCAGATTGCTTGGAACTGGAGTTATGGATATTGTATGCCATTATGTAGGCACTGGGAATGCAACCTAGATCCTCTTCAAGGGCAGCAAATACTCTTTTAAAATAAGTTAATATTTTTTATTTCATGTGAATAGATGTTTTGCAAACATGTCTGTACACCAAGTGGATGCAATACCCATGAAGGCCAGAAGGGTGCATCAGGGCCTCTGGAACTGGAGTTAAAGCAGTTGTTAGTTGCCATGTGGGTGCTTGGAATTAAACCTTGGCCATCTGGAAGATCAGTCAATGCTCTTTACTGCTGGCCATCTCTACACCACCTTACCTCTTTGAGGCAGGGTCTCATGCATTCCAGACTAGACTTGAATTTGCTATGTAGCCTAGGAGACCTTGAACTTCTGATCCTTATGCCTCCATGTTCTAGGATTACAGACATGTATCACTACTGATTGATGTGGTGGGAGAGAACTAAGCCGGCATCCTGAATGCTGGGCAAACACTTGATAAAGAGCTCCATCTTACTCCTATTTTACTTTATAATAAAATCATTAACACATGTCATTTTGCATCTTTTAAAATACTCCACTTCTTATTTATTATTAATTATACTATTATTATTGGTTTATTATTAATCTCTCATGAGAGGTGGTCTCAAAAAAGCTATGTTGCTGAGGCTAGCCCCAAGCTCCTGATTCTCCTCCTTTGTCTTCCACATTGGGGCCATGTACTCCACACAGCACCCAGCTCCCTTCTTTATTTTTCTTCATGGGAATGTCGTTATTTACATGGGTAGATCTTATGTACATTTGTACATTTTACTGTTTTCATCCAGAAACATTTCATAGAAATCCCCCACGTTAAACAGATGTTACCTTTCGTCCCAGCTCTGACATTTATTAATTATTTGTCTCTGGGCAGATGATGTAACCTTTCTGGCACAAGCTCCCCACCTAATCATAAAGTCAAGAATTTCTCCTGGGACAATTGTGAGAGCAAATTGATATCGCATGCATAAATCTCTAAAACAATGAACCCAGCAAACAATAGGTCCCAATCAAGAGTTTCCTAATCCTACAACCACTGCAGGGAAAGCAAACCCTTTCTTTCTCTTTTGGCAGTTATGACCTCTAGTCATAACAACTGAAGTCTGGGTGTCTACTGAGGGGCTGTAAGACGCCATAGATGGAGCTCTGGTTGGGAATCTGACCACAATGGTTTCTGACTCTGTTACCTTGGACGAGTTTCTTTACATGTGCTTCAGTTGCTTCAGCTTCAGAATGGGAATAGTCACAGTATGTGGTAAGACACCTACTATGGTGCAAGTAAAATTATGGGTGTGACACCTGATGAACTGAAGATATCCAATAGGAGCAAGAGGAGAATGAAGGGCAAAGGCTTTGCCTCATAAGTACTGGAATTACAGGCATGCATCACCATGCTTGGCTATTGTCTTACTTAGGGTTTTACTGCTGTGAACAGATACCATGACCAAGGCAACTCTTATAGGGACAACATTTAATTGACTTACAGGTTCAGAGGTTCAGTCCATTATCATCAAGGCGGGAACATGGCAGCATCCAGGCAGGCATGATACAGGAGGGGCTGAGAGTTCTACATTCTCATCTGAAGACTGCTAGCAGAATACTGGCTTCCAGGCAGCTAGGACTAGGGTCTTAAAGCCCATGCCCACAGTGACACACCTACTCCAACAAGGCCACACCCCCAAATAGTGCCACTCCCTGGGCCAAGCATATACAAACCATCCCAGTGGTGTAGTCCATTCTCTGTCTGGGGAATGGTAACGTACTTTAAAGGATTGCTCTGAGAGCAAAACATGGCGACAGATGAGTGGAGGTGGTGGTTAGGAAGTGGTCAGTGTGGGGAGGTTGACTGTTCTAGGACTCTAACCTCCCTTTGAATCTCTCTTAATTCCAAACCTGATCCTGCCAATGAACTCTCAGTATCCAAATCTCCCATAAGTGGGCATGCCAACATCTTAGTTGTATCTGGTCATGGTAGAGCCTGGAGGGAGCTGGGGTCATGTTTTAATTTCCTCCACCATGTCTTGCTCTGCTTCTTCCCTGTGTGTGTGTAGGGGGGCATATTTTATTTAAAGTTACAAGTAACTCCTGCTCTCACTCCACCTGAAGGACATGGTGTAGTTATAGACACAAGATGGGGCAGCTACACAGCATGCTAGCAGTCAGAGGACATGAGAACAGGATGGGAGGAGACTGTGTTTATCACTCTCAGTCAGCTTCCTTATCCTCCCCAGGATTTTGCAACCCTCCAAAGATATCTCAGCTTCCTTCTCAAATCTCTGAGTGGACGCTCCTGCA
The DNA here is from genome assembly GCA_019843815.1 of Montemys delectorum. Lineage (NCBI taxonomy): Eukaryota > Metazoa > Chordata > Mammalia > Rodentia > Muridae > Montemys > Montemys delectorum. Next base: position 2,083 of record JADRCD010220602.1, on the reverse strand, counting down.
CTTCCTCCCAGAGAGAAGAGAGAAAAAACCATGCAGCTTTGCAGGTCATTGGCTCCTTCAAGACCGACACAGAAATTTTAAGAAAGTAGTGAGGTGTAGCTTTCTTTCATCAGACAATCTGTCTATCTTCTAGTGGAGACCTGGCCTTCGATGAGAATACAGGAATTCACTTTCTTGCTTCTGGGGGCTGTGACTAATTAAAAAAAAATCCATTCCTCATACTGCACCTCGCATGCATTGCGGGGAATGCCTGAGGAGTCGCTTCATCTCTCCCCAGGAAGGGAGCACAAGCATTTGTACAGCTGTGCGTTTGAGGACCGTAGTATGATTCAGCAGTGCCCTCCTGTGGTCATATTTGGTAACTATCAAAGGCTCAGGGATGAGAAGGAATTGAAATTTCATAGCAGGAAAACCTTAGAAATATGCCTTTCTTAACCTTTAAATACACAATAAGATAACATACTTTAAACAAGTATGTTTTGTTGCAGAGAACTAATTTCAAAATCTCAAACATGTCTACTTTCTAAAAGCAAGCCAGCTGAACAAATACACATGTTATTTTTCTGTATTTTCAGCTGTAGAAATCATTAGAATGTTCCATTTGAGACACACATCTGTCCGTTTCCATTTAAGGTATAACGACCGTAGGAAGTAAAGTTATAAACTTTTCTTAAAGAAGATCCGGACATGCAATTGATTAACTTATTGAACAACTACTTGCTGAATGCAAAGCGATCCTGTATTCCTCCACAGATATTCTATTTGGATATCCCCATTTATACTATGTGTGCTTGTAAAAGGAATTAGTCACACTAACTACAAATAGGTCAGATACCCCATCTTCTCCATCGGACATGCTGGAAAACTGAGAGTTACCCTGTAGGAATGAACAAGCCTCATCTTCCTGCAACTTAAACATTTGGTGCTTTGTGCTAATGTGATACTGGTTTTTTTTTTTTTTTTTTAACCTTTGTTACCTAAAATGGACATACCAGGGTTGTTAAATCAATTCTCGTAAAAAATAATGGGTTGAAACGACGATGACAAATAGGGTTCCCTCATATAAACATTGTTCTTTTAAAATTAGCCAACAATAAAGCATCATTGCTGGGACTCAGTAGCCAAGCCAAGCAACGGTCTGTGAGAGGAATACAGTTTGACATTTTCACGTCAAGTTGTATTTTATTAGGAAACCTCCTGAGCACTAGGTGAAAGAAGAATCACATTCAAGGGATGGAGAGACAGCTTGGCCATAAGGAACACTTGCTGCTCTGGCAGAAGGCCTGGCTTCCATTCCTAGCACCCACACAGTGGCTCACAACCCAGCTCCAGGGCACCCCTCCTGGCCTTAGTGGGTACTGCACATGTGGTGCAGATACATGCAAGTAGACACTCATACACATAAGATAAAAATTAAAGGACTCAGGGCAGGCTTCAGCCCAAGGACTCAGGGCAGGCTTCAGCCCCAGGAATCAGGCGGGACCAGCCAAGAGGCATAGGCCTCAGGAAGTGCAGGGGAGTCGCAGGACTGTAGGGACAGGAGCCTGTCAGCTTCCGAGAGACAGAGCTGGATCAGCAACCACCTCTGCCCCCTGCCTGATAGGCGAGAGCTTCCCTCCAGGGCAGACTTCAGCCCAAGGACTCAGGGGAAAGCTTCCCTCCAGGGCGGACTTCAGTCCAAGGACTCAGGGGAAAGCTTCCCTCCAGGGCGGACTTCAACCCAAGGACTCAGGTGGGACTTCAGCCCAAGGACTCAGGTGAGATCGCCATTTTCTCTCTGGGGTCTTGCTAAGGGAGGACCAGCTGGGAGGCATAGGCCTCAGGAATTGCAGGGGAGCCGCAGGACTGCAGGGACAGGAGCCTGTCAGCTTCCGAGTGACAGAGCTGGATCAGCGACCACCTCTGCCCCCTGCCTGATAGGCGAGAGCTTCCCTCCAGGGCAGACTTCAGCCCAAGGACTCAGGGCAGGCTTCAGCCCAAGGACTCAGGGCAGGCTTCAGCCCAAGGACTCAGGGCAGGCTTCAGCCCAAGGACTCAGGGCAGGCTTCAGCCCAAGGACTCAGGGCAGGCTTCAGCCCCAGGA
>JADRCD010220601.1:0-25658 GCA_019843815.1 Montemys delectorum | reverse complement strand
GCCTTCAGAGTATTTGGTGTTATTCATAAGATAACTTTTAGGTATCTACGAATAAATTTTAGGTAAAATGCTCCTTTTAGGTTTCATATGCATTGCTAATAGGTCCTGCAGCATCTTGGGAAATCTAGACAATGGCCTAAGCAGCTCAGGTTGTCCTGTCTTAGCCCCTCCAGTGACAGAGGGATTACAGGTGTATGCTACTGTGCACAGCTTTCCTTCCTCCATTGATTGGTTGATTGTTTTTTGGAGACAGGGTTTCTCTGTGTAACATCTCTAGCTTCCTGGAATTTGCTCTGTAGACCAGGCTGGCCTCGAACTCAGAATTCTGCCTGCCTCTGCCTCCTGAGTGCTGGGATTAAAGGCGTGTGCCATCACCTCCCCAGCCTCCTCCTCACTTTTATATCCCCCATCCAGTGTTCTATGGGGGGAGGGGAGGAGGGGAACTCTGCCTTGGGCTCTGGCTTTGATCCTCACCAGCTCACGCTGGGCCGCAGCTGTGCTGACAGGGTTAGCACACCCACCCCTTTATAGCTCTCAGAAGCCTGTGGGATACTGATTTTGAAGAAGCCAGTTCCCAGTAAGTGGCAGGCCTCCATTTTCTACAGGCCTTCAGCTCCTACTCCGAGAGGGGAGCTTTGTCTAAGTAAATAACTCAGCACGGAAATGACCTGAGTCCCATCAGCAGGCTCTGTACACACGACTGAGGAGCTCAGTGTTCCACTCCCGCCCCTTCCCCGGGGTGTGGGCTGAGCTTTCCCTAAGTGCCATTAGACTAGGAGGCGAATAGACGTCTCTCGGTATCTGGGGTATCAGGATGCTGCGCTTTCACGGTCCCCTTCCTGCTAAGGCCCTTATTGAGCCCCTACTGTCTGCAGAGCCCATTCTATGTTGCTGAGAAAAGTAGAAGGCGCCGCCAAGCAGTGGTGACCCACACCTTTAATCCCAGCACTTAGGAGGCAGTGGCAGGCAGATTTCTGAGTTCAAGGCTAGCCTGGTCTACAGAGTGAGGTCCAGGACAGCCAGGGCTACACAGAGAAAAACCAAAAACAAAAAAACAAACAAACAAAAAAACCGAAAAAACCAAAAAACCAAAACCAAAACAAAAAAAAAAAACCAAAAAGAAAAGTAGAAGGCCAGTTCCTACAGCCTCCTGTTCTAGGCATGGACAAGAACACTAAAGGAGGGGGAGGAGGGAGGGGCATCACACCTGAGCTAATGGTGACCATCCCCACCCCCCACCCCTGCACCACTGGGTGGGCCAGGGCAGTGGGAAGGAGGCTGGCGCCCTCTTCTGGCCTCTTGCCGTTCTCCGGGTTCCCACGGCAGAGGGAAGCGGAACTCACTGTCCTTGATCAGCACAGGCCTGTGAACCTACTTCTTCTCCTCCCCAGACATCCTCTTGGCTAGGAACCCCAGGCCCTCCCTGATGCTCTGCGTTTCTATTGCCTTCCACTCTATGTAGGGAAGCCCTTGGCTTCTCACATGGGAATGGGCGGTCCTTCAAAGGCTAGATGAGCAAGGGAGGGAACTGGGAGACAGCCATCTCCAGGCTTGTTGACTAGTTGGGTTCCAGTTCCTCCCAAGTATTTGGTAACTGGACACCTTAGGCTATGCCCAAGAACTTGTAGCCCCCCCAGAACTGATGGTCAGGGAGCCCAGACTATAGCTACCTCGGAGTCACAGCACCAGGTCACACGACCAGGACCTGACATGGCGGGTTGTGGCTCAGTCTTGGGATTCTCATCCAGCAGCAGATAGAGGGACTGGCTGAGGGGCTTGTGAAGGGCTGTCGGAGGGAGTTGAGGCTGTCTTCCCCTCTTGCTGAGCCTATACGAGCAGGGCTGAGCAACTTACAAGGGGATCACGGAGACCTGAGCTGGCCCGGAGGTTTAGCCTTCCTCCCTGTTCACCAGCCTGGCTATCAAAGGTTAGGGGTGCAGACCTCCCAGACCAAGCTTGAGCCTCTGGGAGCTTCGTGCTCTGTGACATCCTGCACTGAGCCCAGTGTGGTGGGTCCCATATTGAGCCGAGTTCCACTAAGGGCCAGGATGAAGGGCACCCAGCTCGGCCCCAGGGGCATGTTGCAGGATCTTTGATCACACCGTGAATTCTGAGATTGTGTTGTTTACTGGAAAAACCTGTTTCTACTTGTGGTGTGGCTAAGCCCTTAGCCGGAATGAAGACACTCCCTAAGTAGACGCCTTTAATCCCAAACAACACAGGTAAAGTTAATTTGTAGAAGGAAGCACCCAGGTTTGAAAATGATGTCTAATTGAATGGCAAAGTGACAAATCAGAGAAAGATCAGATAGAATAAAATGTGGTCAACTCTCACAAGAAGAGAGGAAAGAGAAGAAATGCAGAGAGGAGAAAAGGAGGCAGTTTTACCAGGAGAGTTTTACAGAGACAGGCTGAAGAGAGAACAAGGCAGATCCAGTTAAAAACAGTGCAAGCCAGAGAATGAGAAGAAGCCAGATTAGAACATATTGCCAAAGTTAATGTGAAGTCAAGCAGAACAGTTCAATAAGAAACTGGGAGAAGGGCTGGAGAGATGGCTCAGTGGTTAAAAGCACTGACTGCTCTTCTGAAGGTCCTGAGTTCAAATCCTACAAACACATGGTGGCTCACAACCATCTGTAATGAGATCTGATGCCCTCTTCTGGAGTGTCTGAAGACAGCTACAGTGTACTTACATATAATAAATAAATGAATCTGCTGGGTGGTGGCGCACACCTTTAATCCCAGCACTTGGGAGGCAGAGGCAGGCAGATTTCTGAGTTCGAGGCCAGCCTGGTCTACAGAGTGAGTTCCAGGACAGCCAGGGCTACACAGAAAAACCCTGTCTCGGAAAACAAAAAACTAAAAACAAAAACAAACAAGAAAAAGAATCTTAAAAAAACAAAAAAAGAAAGCAACTGAGAGAAACTAGACTGAATTAGTGTGGAGAGAAGTTTGAATCAGAACAGCTGAGTTGAAGCAGCCAGCCAGAGTTCAGAAAGAGGTAGGAAGGGGTAAGCTTATTCAGCAGCATGTCTCAGAGGCTGAAAACACTCTAGGCCTAGATTAGATTTTACAGAGTCTAGAAGTTTCCAGGACTCGGCCTAGGTTAGCGGACAGAGGCAATAAGCTACCTCAGGAGAATAAAATCTCCTTTTGCAGGCGCCCAGTTATATGGTTGTGGCACCCACAAAGTATGCAAATGTAACACCTAGCTGCTACTGGAATAATATGCTCTGGTGGGTCGCTTTGCTTGTGTGATATGTATGTATGTGGTGTGACGTATGTGTGTGTAGTCTAACCTGCCTCAGGACTGTCCTCTCTCCTGAGAAACATGCTTGGGGCCCATGTGGCATCCTGCCAAAGCCAGTCTTCACCGGGACGGGAGACCTGCCTTTCCAGGTCTTCAGACCTGATACCAAATGGAGGTGACATTTAGACAGAACTCTAAGTCTTCTCTGAGCCTTGGCCTGCAGCTCAGGATAGCGCACTGTTACTTTGTTGAATTGTTACTTGCCTGTGATTCTGCAACTAGCAGATTGGAATCTGTTACTCAGTTCTCCCTCAGAAGGACATGTTAGAGTCTAGGACAGTGGCTTTCCAGGGCAAGGCCTGGCCAGCCCAGCTCTCATCCCCAGGAGTAGGTCTCTAGTCAGACACAAGATAAAGGTCTCTGTGTGTTTGCTTCAAACTGAAAACCAGAATCCTCCAAACTGAAGGGTAATGTATGTAAACGTAACTTTTATTCTCTTGATGTAATTGTTATCTGGGGGTTTACTGTCTCTGTCTGCTAACCTAGGCCTAGTCCTGGAAGCTTCTAGCCTCCATACAATCTAATCTGGGCCTAGAATGTTTTCAGCCTTTGAGACTACTAAATAATCTCATTCTTAGCTCTTTCTAAATCTGGTTGGCTGATTCAATTCGTTTCTGGCCCAAATGCCTCTCCAAGCTGACTGATTTAAACTGGCTTCTCTCAGCTTCTGACTAAATATTTGTGCTTGGCTTCAGACTAACTCTAGCAATCTGTCCTAATCTTCTGGCTCCTTTTCATTCCTTGCCTCATTCAGTCTTCACCTGCAACTTGTCTTCGTAAACCATCCCAGTAAAACTGCCTTCTCCTTCTCTTCCTCCTTTCTCCTCCTTCTTCCGTCCCCTCCTCTCTGTGTGCTATCTTAATTCACTGACTCAACTGACTGACTAGAACTCAAGAGATCTGTATGCCTCTGTCTCCTGAGTGTTGGGATTAAAGGTGTGTACCTGGACATAAGGACCTAAACTTTTCTTTACCTGAAACTTGCTATATACCAGGCTGGCCTTAAACTCACAGATCTGCTTGCCTCCATTTCCTGAGATTAAAGATGTGTCTGTATTTCAGCTGAATCACACATACCTATGTTGCAGGAACATCTTGTGTATTGCATCACTTGTCAATTAAAAAACCTATGGCCTATAGGGAAGGGTAGAATGGAAGGTGGGACATCTGGGAGGCAGAAAGAATTCTGGGATATGGCCAGGTTCCACATTTCTCCAATGTGACAAGGCTGATGCATGGTCCCTGAGCACAGGTAAGCAGTCACATGGCAGAATGTGGATTTGAATAAATGGATTATAGTAAGTTATGATCTAGTTACAGAAGAGCCAAGATACATGGCCAAGGAATATAGCTATATGGCCAAGGTATTTGTAAATCTATTTTGAGTCTGAGTCTTATTTCTGGGAGTGTGGTGCCGGGAGGAAGAACAAGATTCAAACCCCTACAGACCAGAAAGTCTTCGGATGTGATCCTTTGCCAGAGCAGTCATGTTGCTGGATTACAATTCCTCTACACATGTAGAAAACACCTGAGCAGTTATCTTCAAGGCTATTAAGATGGACAGAGCCCTGGGTCAGGTCCTAGACAGTTGGAGAAGCTGGCAAGTAATCGGGGATCACAACAACCCCTGCAGCCTGCAAGAAGCAGGGCCCATGGTGGTTTTCTGGGGGCGCGTGGGAAGAACTTCAGGGCAGAAGTGAGGGAACAGAAGTGCCTGTGGGCTCCAGGCATGTAGCACCAGATATAGCCACTAGGTGACAGCAGCAGCCTTCATACCAGCCAGAAGCTAGGCCAGGGGGTGGCGGCCTGTCTTTCCAAGCTGGCAGCAGTCCAGCTGTGACCTGCAGAGGTCTGACTTAGGGAGCAGCTGGAGGGCAGGTAGGGGTCCTCACAATAAGAACGCCTACCTCTTCAGGCTTAGGCCTGTGATGTGGTCCCTGCTCTTTTGTAAGTTCCTCTCTCTCTTGTCTTCTTTCGTGTTCTTTCTCCGTCTTTTTGTCTCCTCTATCTTTGTCTGATGGTATCTTTCTGTTTGCCTGTCTCTCTTTGTCTGCCTTCCCCTTTGATCCTGATGGTCTGGGCTCGGATCCTGGAACTCCCCTTTTAGCTGGGTTGTCTCCAGACGGTACCTTACCTTTCTCCTCCTCAGTGCCCTTGCTTCTCACATAGGAGAATAGCATCTGTGGTAAGTGGGGCTGCTAATGGGGCTCAGATGAGCAGCAGGGTGGCTTGGAGAATCGAGGTCTTGCACATACGTATGTGTTACATTCACGTGAAGAAACCTCTGTCTTTGTGTGGTCTGGGTATGTGTTCCAGACACACTCTTGGTCCTTCTCAGTCAGCTCTTTCTTGTTCCTCGTGCGGGTGAGTGGAGTTGAGAGAGACTAGCTGGGCACTGGTCCAGACTCTGCATGGCTGTTAAGGTCCCATTGTCCCTGTGGCTTGGCAGAAAGATGTGCCTAGGTTGGGAGCCTGCATAGACTTCCTAGTTCCAGAGCCAGCCTAGGGTTGTGGTCTCCAGTTCCCGCAAAGCCTAGGCCTGGCTAGTGTATGTGAAGTCCTTCTGTTGTTCAGAGGGAAGGGCCTGAAATGTATCAAAAATACAGTCTACACAGCTGGGGAAGACAGCCTACACCTTAGCACCTACCCCAGAGCCCAGCTGATGATACTCCAGAGTCACACTGACAGAAGACCCCACCTGAGACCCACCCTGATATCCCAGATCCTTCCCAACAGCTCTGCATAGCCTGGGTTCCTAGGCAGGAGGTCTACTTGGCAGAACTGGGAGCCTCAGCTCCTAATACATGTCACCAGCATCACGGGGCCTGTGGCCACATCTCTTCTTTAAGCCACTGCCAGTGGCCCAGGGGCAACACTTTCTGTTTGTAATTAAAAGGTGCCCTTTAAAAACTGCTCACTGTTTCAGCATCTAGGCAGCAAATTATCTCAAAGTGGATTTTCTTTGTTCTGAGAAGCTAATTGATGGGCTATGTGTATGCATAAACATGTGCGTGTGCGTGGATGTACATAGAATGTGCTTGGGGGGTTTTCAGCCCTAGTCACATGAGGTAGACATTCAAGGGCTTTACAAAGACACAAATCTCCGTGTCTGCCCCAGAAATAGTAGCTCAGCTGGTTAGAGGGGGCTTGGCTTCCAGGAAGCTGCAATGGGTATCTTAGGAGGAACTTGATAGAAAGAATAAGGTTCTCAGGTGTCTGGTGCCTAAGGGCCAGGCCCTGATGCAGAGGTCTCTGCCCAACATTGACGCTTGAGCTATGAGGTCCTGCCCTGCTTTGGGGTTCCCAGTAGGCTCATCCTGGCTATCCTCGCTATCCAGGCTCCATCCTAACCCTGGCCCAGGGAATGAGAATCGTGTTGAGTTTCCTCACTCAGACTCAGTGAGAAATTCCAACCTTGTCATCGCAGGGGTGCCACCTCTGTTAGGGGCTTAGAGGGCGTGTGAGGTCCCATCCTCTACTTCAGAATGTGGCAGAGGGACACGGGTTGTTGCAGATGGAATTTAGGGTGAAATAGTGCGTTCTAAGCCAGCAACTATGGAAGTTTGCACCAACACAGACACCAAGAAGCCATTTAAGCAGGAGGCACATTTGGGGGAATGCTTCTATGAGTCAAAGAACTCTAAAGATTTCCAGCTTCCCTCAGCAGTTCAGGACCCAGCCTGTGAGCTCAATCCCTGTGTGTAAACCATCCACAGAAGTGGGTACTGTCTGGGGGAGGGGAAAGGATACGACCATTAGAAAGACATCAAGCAGGAGTGTCAACCACAGTGGGTAGCAGTGGGCATTTCAATACCAAGGCTTGGCTTCCCCTGTGTACCCTGGCAGAATGCTAACTTCCTTATGAAGGTGAACCTGCCCTCCAAACCCAGTCTGTTTTCTCAAGCTAGATTGTCTTGTGCTCTCCATGGGAGGATAGCCTCTCCTTCGCTTTGCTTTCCTTCTGTTCCTGGCATTATGGTGAACTATGAGGAAGTAGGTGTGGAAGGATGCTCTCTTCTGTGAAGGACAGGTTTGTCCAACTTCAGCATTACTATCCCTGCATCCTGCCTGTTTACGTCTACTGTGTCGCACAGAACCTCCTCCGTGGTGGCTCAGCTCAGCCCAGCCCTCATTTGGCCCACAAGAGGCCAGCAAGACCTCAGGAATACAAGTAAAACCAAGACATTGTGTATAGTTGAGGATGTCTCTGTCGTCAGAGAAAGTAGTCTCTTTCCTTGGCATTTTTCCTACACTGGAGTCATGGACAGGTCCCTCAGGATGTCCTCAGCCATAGCTTTCATCTGGGGACAGGCAAGCTTCACAAGGATATCTCTATCTGGGGGTAGGTGTGTACTGACGCTGAGCTACTCAACTTTCAAATCTGCATTGCTGGTCTTAGCCAGAAACTTCCAGAGCCTCTAACCCCTCATCCCAGCTGAACTATGCTCACCAGGATCTGAAGAAGGAACTTAGAGGCACCCCACCACCAACTTGGCTCCCTGGCTACGGTGAGGTTTAGGGGCACAAAGTCCCAATGGTTTGGATCCTCCAAATCAAGAGGCACACTTGTTCTAAGCCAGCAGCTATGGACGTTTGCACCAACATAGACACACAGGAGCCATTTAGGCATCTTAGTCCTATGCCTAAGATTCATCATATAAGGAGTGGCAAGAGTAGCCCTGCCGTGGGTGCTGTCTTCTGTCCTTTTTCTAGGGTTCTTCTCACCTCCAGGAATCTTTTCAGGTAAGCATTATGTGTGTCCATGTGTTCCAGGATGCTGATCACCCATCCTAGAGCATGGAGCTATTAGCTGGGGGCGAGGGGGGGCGCTGTAGCTGGACTTCTCAGAAGCATCAGACATTGGCAGCCTTGGATGGGGTCTAGCTGAGGACATCAGGGATCTTGGTGGCTTCAGTTACACAGGATGGTCCCTGACTTTCCGACCACAGGGTCAGATAGATAGTGGCTTTCAGGAGCAAGGGGCATGGAACAGCTCAGGTCAGGGCACATCCTGATGTTGTTAGAGTAGGCTGTAGATACGGAGCTATGAGCCAACAGCTCACTCCTAGAGTCTATCCCGCTGAGCCCTGGCTTATCTCTGGTCCATAGAAAAGGCACTGGGATGGAATGCAGGCCACTTCTTAGCAAGCTGGGAGAATGATATCTACTGAAGTTAATGGTTGAATTGGAGCTTAGACAAAGCCTGGGGCCTTGGCAGCTAAGATCTGGATATGAATGACTTTCGTTGTTCATGTTCATGGCCTTCTCTTAACCCCGGGAGTCTCTCTCCAGAAGGTACCAGGCAGCACAAGCCTACAGAGAGCAGGGAGGCTCCAGTGGTCTCAGAGCCATTGGTACTGCCTTGAGAGCCTCTCTGAAGCTCTTTAAATTCCAGTCTGGGAACTGCCATTCTCCTTGTCTTCCAGATCGCTCTGCATGTCCCCCAATATAAAGCAGTGTTCCTGCTGCTCCGCCCTTGCCCTGCATTCTTGGATGGACATCTGCCAAGCCTCCCATGACTCTCAGCTTGTGGCATCCAGCCTGTGATGTGTCCTAGTTTGCGGACAGGCACTTGTACTGTCTCCAAAAGTCATATGGCAGATTCTTCCACTAGTACTCGGGAGGCATCTGTCCCTATGAGATTAAGCTCTCTGCACGCATCTGACAGTAAAGAGTCTAGCTCGAGCCTTTGCTGTCATACTCTCGCCCTCCCGTCACCAGAGCTGTGTTGCCCACACGACCAGTTGGCATCAGCTACCTTTTAACGACTTGGCTTTTCTGAGGTGGTCTGGCCTGGTCTGCATTTTTCCCTTCTTGTGTGTCTAAGACGGGACCCTTCCCTCCTCTCATCTCTACTAACACGGGGGCATTAATAACCAGCACTTTCGCCAGGAATCCAGCCAGTTTTCCGCTCCCTTCTGAGCCCCGCCCAGCTAGAGCTAGGTCCATCCATCACAGCTTGGCCTTTCTGCTCCAGTGCACCTCACCCCAGCAATGTGTCTTCATAAAGTCATGGTTCCTTCGCTGTGATTCTTTCCTCTCCCCCTTAACACTAGTCCGTGGAGGTAGAGCCGTCATCACCCCTTTGACATTAGTGGCTCTGCAGAGGAAGGGGGAGCTGGAATGTCCCCAACATCCGAGGACAAATGTGATTTCTACGACAGGGAGCGACTTTATTTCCCACAGGCATGGAACACTGGAATGTGCAAGGCTGAGATTGGGTCGGAGAGTGAGCAGTAGCCTGGTGCTTGCAGACCCATGCTGTGCTGGCCCTGACCTACAGATCTGCTCAGATGCCTGCCCCCCTGCCCATCTTCCCTGATCCCCTCTCCCAGCCCTGAAGCATACAGCCTTGCCTACTATCCCTCCAGAGCCCCTACTGGAGTAGCTCTGACAGGGCAGAGCTAAGACAGGGCAGGCTGGGGCACACTTCCCTTTAGCAGATCCCATCTGAGTCCTCTTCCTGGTTCCATGCCCCAAACTCCCCTGGGCTCTGTGTCCACCAAAGCTTGTCTTCCACTCTCCTGAGGTTCTGCCAGCTATTTCTTTGTTTTTTTTCCCCCTGGGTGTGAATCCTTGAGGGCAAGGAGTATGTGAGGCCTCTCTTCAGGGAGCAGCTCTCATTTGCTAGTAGGTACAGACCACAAGCTTTGAAGCCTCAAAACCATCCACATTTCTCATCTGTAGTGTTCACAGTCAGAGGGGGCCGTGACTGAGTCCTTTGCCGGAGACTCTACAAGCTGGGATTAGGTTGTGGCTGGGCTCTTGTCAGAGGCTTGAGGTCAGTTTCTAAGATCGTGGGGCGGACAGAATTCAGAGCCCTGCAGCTACGTCATCAAGCTGTCTTCTTAGTCTGTCACCCAGGCTCTTTCCAACTCCTGGAGTGTCACCTCTGTAAGGCCGGCAGGAGAATCTGTGGAGGTTTAGGAAAGGTGCTCTTGAGAATGGCTGTCCCGCCATATCGGTCATCGCGAGTGGACCTCATCAAAGGTACAGTGGCCCTACCATGTCAACAGTCCCTACCCATGGCCTGTCCCCTCAACCCCCACCCCATCCCCAGGAAGACAGTACCCTCAGTAAGAGGGATGGTATCTCTCCCTGGGGAGTTGGTTTAATGCTCTGTGGAATCAGAGGCTCAGATGGATGGGGAAGGGAGAGGGAAGCAGAGCTTTCTGTAGCCAGTGGGATTGGCTGCTTCATGCTCAAGGTCTAGGAGGTTCCCAAACTAGAACATCTTCTATGCTACCTCATGCATAAGCTATGCTTGATGTGGAAGGTTTTGTCTTGTTCTGTTTAGCTTGAGGATAGGACCGTGGCTTAGAGCAGAAAGGACCAGTTTGGATAGTATACCCCGGGGCTCTAAGGCTGACCAAGAGAATGCAGCTGTTTCACACTTCTATCCCAAACTCAGATTCCTTCTGACAGCGCCCAATCCATTGGTCTAAGGAGGCTTCATGGTGCAGGGGTACCACCTCATGGTTGTCAGTCTGAGGATTCACCTCCTTCACGTATGGGGAGGAGAATCTTGCAGGAGACCAGGACTCTGTTCATGACCTCATGACTGGACCACAGAGGTGGTTGTGAAATTTTACTGGGACTTTGAGTCCCCAGGGCCGTGTTGCCATTACTGATGCCTGGCCTTAGAGGTCAACTCTCCTGGGAATGACAGATGTTTTGGTCAGTCTTTTTATTATTGTGCTTGGCTGGGCATCAGTAAATCTCAGTGGATGTCCATGTGAGTAGCCAGTGGCACAATCTCCATCCATGTAAGTAAGAGTCTGAAGGCTAGGGCTTGAGCCCCACTCTCACTGGCATCAAGTGGACCACACACTACTAGTTTAAATGTTGCCAAATACCCACCAATTTTAAATCTCATTTTTCTCTGTTGTATTTTGAAGCCAGGGAGCTTAGTTTTCCTTCATTTTTAAGGCCCCATAGCTGGGAAGATCAGTGCCTCTGTGGATTGTGATCATCTGTGGCTCCTAGCCCCTAGGATGCCAGCATGTGGCTTTTTAGCCACAGCTCCCAGAGGCTCAAGAACACAGCAGCATGCTGGTGACTTCCTTAGGAACGCTCCTGTCAGGACTCCTGCTTCTGTCAGTCAGCTCTTCTCCAGGCGATCCCTCACTGCCACATACCCCGCCCGCAAGGCTTGTTGCAAGTAGTTGAACCCATCAGTGAGCCTGCCTGACTCTGAGTATATCAGAGATTAGATTTCAACACCCATTCACAGACCACAGTGCAGCTTCCCTGACCCACCTCCTGCTAGTGCTACAGCTTCACAGGTATCTGTGACCTCTGTCCCCACCCCAGCTGGAGAACTGCTACCCCAGTTACAGAAAAGAGGCTTTGGCCTTGTTATGGTGTAAGTAAAAACAGGGCCTGCCATGTGCACATCCTGTTTCCAGCAGAGTCAGAGCAAGCATCTCCTGCCTTCGCCAAGTGCATCCCAGTGTGCAGTACAGAGCTGTGAATCTTGTTTTAAAATTAATTACATTTTATCGACTGCTGGGCAAGAGATCAAACACAAACAAATCTCCCGTAATCCCCCTCAAATGCAGAGTGGGCCCCAGCGTGCTCAGCACGTTGGGGGGGGGGTGTGTCTCTGCAGCCAGTCACTCTTCTACCTGGCAGGGGGTGGTGTGCTTGTAGGACTCAGACCACACAGCATGGAATGGTGAGAAGGCACAGATAAGAAAATCTCCTTGCGGGGATTTGAGGTCCCACCTTGGAGGCATCTGGCATCCGGGAGAGGAACTTTTTCTAGACTTTCTGTCTTCCCAGTGTGCCCTCTCATGATGGGCAGAGTGCTCATTTATATTTTCTCTCTTCTGCTACTTACTTGCAAAAGCAAGCAGAATGAGGTAACTCTTGTCTGCTTGGCAGAGCTCTGCAGTCACGGGATGGAGAACAGAAACACATGGTGTTGCCCAGAAAATGTCTGCTAGATGGATGGAAGGACAGAGGTGGATGGATGGATGGACGGATGAAAGATAGATGGAGGATAGATGATGGGTGGTAGATGGGAGGAGCCATACATAAGTGAAGGGATGGTGAATGGATGATAGATCTAATGATGAACAGTGAGCAGACAACCTAGCCTGTCATGGGCTAGCCCTTCATCTTACCCCTGTGTGAGAAGGGCTAGCTCTACCCCTTACCCCAGCATGTTTCAGATTGGCTTTGCCCCTCACCTCAGCATGTCAAGAGCTCTGTATCTCACGTTAGCATATCATGGTTTATCTCCGCATCTTACCGCAGCAAGTCACAGACTGGCTCTTCATGTCACCCCAGTGTGTCATAGGCTAGCTCTTCACTTGCCAAGGTTGGGTAATGTTCCTCACTGGGTTTGGTCCCTCGGTCACTTCTGAAGCCACTCTCACTGTTCCTGAATATGGTCCTGTTGCAATTACAGCCTGGGCCGTGTGGTAGTCTGCTCTCTGCCCCACGAGGTAGTAAGGGGCCGTCCCTACTCTGGGAGGGAGTCACCCCCACGTGGGGTGCGTGAGAATATGCTGTCTGCTAATCTTGGACCTGTTGTAGGTGACAGGAACCACTGCAGTCATACAATGGTGACCACAGTTGCTAGCCCATTGGCTCTCAGGCCACTGCTGGCCCTGTTCAGAGTTTCCCAGAATGCACAGGGATAGCATCACCCTTTCCTCAACACCGAGATCATCTCCCCATTTCCCATTTGTCCTTGGTGGGTGGCTTCCTTTTCTAAAACCGAAAAAAAGAACAGAACACTGCTAAGACAAAACTTGCCTCACAAGAAGGGCTCACTTACCCAAGACAGAGAGACCAGACCACAGCTTCTAGTTGGGAAGGAGGGTGGTGTAGGCCCTAAAGCAGGCTGCAGGCCCCGATGGCAGGGCCGTATCATCACTTGTGGGCAGAGTATAAACAGTTCCAACAGATTAGTAAGAAGACTGACCTCAATTGTATTCATTTATTTATTTTCTTGGTTAGATTTCTATTGCTGTGACCAAACACCAAGACCAAAAAGCAGCTTGGGGGAGAAAAGGGGTTATTTGGCTCACACTTCCATATTGTTGTTCATTATTGAAGGATCAGGACAGGAACTCAGACAGGGCAGGATACTGGAGGTGGCGGCAGCATGGAGGGTGCTGGTTTACTCATCATGGCTTGCTCAGCCTGATCTCTTACAGAACCAAGGACCACCAGCCCAGGGACAGCCCCATCCACGATGGGCTGCTCCCCTCTCCCATTGATTGCTAACTGAGAAAATGTCTAACAGCTGGATCTCATGAAAGCATTTCCTCACCGGGGGCTCCTTCCTCTCTGACGACTCTAGCTCGTGTCAAGTTGACACAAACCCAGCCAGTATGCTTATTTTTGTGTGTGGTATGTATGCCGCTGCATGAGTGTGCAGGTGTGGGTGCACGTGTGTATGTACAAGTGTATATGTGTGTGCAGGTGTGTGTAAGTGTGTGTGCATGTGGGTACATGCAGGTATGTGTAGCTGTGTGCAGGGGTGTGTGTGTGCAGATGTGTGTGCATGTGAGTATGTGTGGGTATGTGTATAGCTGTGTGCAGGGATATGTGTGTGCAGATGTGTGTATGAGTGTACATACAGGTGTGTGTATGTGTTGTATAGGGGTGTGTGTGTGTGTGTGTGTGTGACAGGTAGGTGTGTTGTAGTATGTGTGCTACGCATGTATGTACAGGTGTATATGTGTGTATGTATGTACAGGTGTGTGTGTGTGTGTGTGTGTGTGTGTGCCAGAGGTTCACGCTGTGCATCTTGATTGATTACTTTCCACCTTATTTATTTATTTATTTATTTATTTTGGTTTTTTGAGACAGGGTTTCTCTGTGTAGCCCTGGCTGTTCTGGAACTCACTCTGTAGACCAGGCTGCCCTCAAACTCAGAAATCCACCTGCTTCTACCTCCCAAGTGCTGGGAGACCTTAGTTATTTTTTAAAAAATTATAAGATTTGAAATTTTTTTTAAAGATTCATTTATTTATTACATGTAAGTACACTGTAGCTGTCTTCAGACACACCAGAAGAGGGCATCAGATCTCATTATGGATGGTTGTGAGCCACCATGTGATTGCTGGGATTTGAACTCAGAACCTTTGGAAAAGCAGTCAGCGCTCTTAACTACTGAGCCATCTCTCCAGCCCGAAATTTTTTTTTTTAAATTTTATTTTTTCCGGCCCCACTTGCTCCAGCCCCACTTACTCCAGTCATATTTTTTATTTAATATTTCTGGGTACACTATCGCTGTCTTCAGACACAGCAGAACACAGCATTGGATGCCCTTTACAGATGGTTGTGAGTTACTATGTGGTTGCTGGGATTTGAACTCAGGACCTTTGGAAGAGCAGTTGGTGCTCTTAACCACTGAGCCATCTCTCCAGCCCTGGAAAATTTATTTTATGTATATGAGTGTTTTGGCCGCATGTGTACATCTATGCTAAGTATGTGCCTAGTGCCTGTGGAAATCCAAAGGGGCTATTGGATCTCTTGGAACTAGAGTTATAGATGGTTGTAAGCCACCCTTTGGGTGCTGAGAACCAAATCTGGGCCCCCTGCAAGAACAGATACTCCCAATCACTGAATCATTTCTTCTACCTCCTTATTTAAAAAGTAGTATTGTTATTGCTGTTTTTATTTTATTATTTTGTGTATTATTATGTATGTCTGTGTACTCTTTGCACATGGGACACTCAGAGGCCAGAAGAGGGCATAAGATCCTCTGGGACAGGAGTCCCAGATGGTTGTGAGCTGCCACAAGGTTAAGAGGTGGTTAAGAAGTTAAGAGCATCCAGTTTTTGAGACAGGCTCTCTCACTGAACCTTGAGCTCCTTGATTCTGCTAGACTGGCTGGCCAACAAAGCTCCAGGTATCCTCCTGTCTCTGTCCCCGTCAGTATTGAAGACTCAGGTATGTATCTCTCCATGGAATACATTTACAGGAACTCTGAATTCAGCTCCTTATGCTTTCGTGACAGGCAGGTTCTAGACTTGATCCTCTCCCCAGAGTCAGGCTGATTTTTAGTTGGTTTATCATGTACCCCCTAATTGTATGCACCTCAGGGAAGGCCACTCCCACTGCCAGACTCTCACAGTGCTCCCAATAAAGACTGATGCCGTCATACAAGTCCTGGAGGTGACTGACTCCTGGTCTAGTGACTCAGTTCTGAGTCTTTACCCTGACTCCCTTCCTGTGGCCAGCATGTTGGTTTGAACCATTGCCACAGAACCATAACCTGGATGCCACCACCGTGAAGGTCACATTCTCCTGAAATAATATTTAAGGCAGAAGGGGGCCACGCAGAAAAGATTTCCTTCCGCCAGGATAAATGTTTTCTCTAGAATTATCTAGCCAACTTTGCTTAGTGAAATAATAAATGCACACCAGTAGCAGAAGGATCCTCGTTTTTAAAATTGGCTTAAATAAACCAGTGTATTCCAGGCTAAAGCAGGGAAAGTCCAGGTTCTATTTGCAAGGAACGAAGCCATGGTTACTACTCCCAGGAAACATGACCCACTTGTCACTCCACCTGTCAGCAGTGGCTTCCTGGAAATTGGTTCCCCACCAGAGTTGTGGTGTGGTGGTGGTGGTGGTGGTGGGTTTTGAGATAGGGTTTCTTTCTTTTTCTTCTTCTTTTTCCTTTTCTTTTTCTTTTTCTAGAATTATTTATTTTGTGTATATGAGTTCAGACACACCAGAAGAGGGCGTCAGATCTCATTACAGATGGTTGTGAGCCACCACGTGGTTTCTGGGAATTGAACTCAGGACCTCTGGAAGAGCAGTCAGTGCTCTGAACCACTGAGCCATCTCTCCAGCCCCCGAGATAAGGTTTCAAAGTGTGTGTTAATAGCCCTGGCAGTCCTGGAACTCACTTTGTAGATCAAGCTGGCTTTGAACTCCGCCTGCCTCTGCCTCCAGAGTGCTGGGATTTAAGGTGTGTGCTATCATGCCTGGCCTGTTTATTTTATTTTTTAAGAGCCTTTGTTTTGCCTGGATGTATGTGAACCATCTGTGTGCCTGGTGCACTGGTTCTTCTGGACTGGAGCTGCCTCCTCCTCTTCCCTCTCTGAGGTTCCTTCCCCTTTCCAGAGTCTCCTGTCTCTGTCAGTCACGTAGGACAGGGGCAGTCTGTGGTCTCCTTCTGTGTGTCTCCTTGGATTTTCCTGCAGGAAGTCTGTGGCTTCGGTCCACATGGCTGCATGTCTTTGTCACCCACATGGGCTTTGGCTCTTGCCTGTTTGGTGCCTCCTGGACTCCTGCTCGGTCAGGCACACTCTGGTGCCGGGCTGTGAATAGATGTCTCTCAAACCAGTGATCCTGAGTGATATTCATGGCTCATCTGTAGTGGTGGCTCATTCAAATAGAAACCAACAGTGAGCTCATAGACTCAGGGCTCCCAGCCTGGGAGAGCAACAGAGTCTCAAGGCCAGCCCCTTACTTGAGATTCAGCTGTCAACAACTGCAGATACTGAAGTTTCAGGATCAGATGATAGATAGACATCTGGGTGGATAAGCCCTTCATACACTCACAACAGGCCATTGAAGGGTGACCCCTTGTGATGGCTTGTATGTGCTTGGCCCAAGGACTGGCAGTATTAGGAGGTATGACCTTGTTGTGGGTGTGAGCTTAAGACCCTCACCCTAGCTGCCTAGAAGTCATTCTTCCACTAGCAGCCTTCAGATGAAGGTGTAGAACTCTCAGCTCCTCTGGCACCATGCCTGCCTGGAAGCTGCCATGCTCCCACCTTGATGATAATGGACTGAACCTCTGAACCTGTAAGACAGCCCCAATTAAATGTTGAATTTTGTGAGACTTGCATTGGTCATGGTGTCTGTCCACAGCAGTAAAACCCTAAGACACCCTGCATTGTTTTTTTGAGAAAGTCTCACCGTGTAGTCCTCCTGGCCTGGCACTCACTACATAGGTTAGGCTGGCCTTGAATTCACAGAGATCTGCCTGCATCTGCCTTCCAAGTACTGAGATTAAAGTTGAGCACTATCACACCTAGCTGACCCTATTCTTTGGGGGATGTTATGAGCTGTCTTCAGATGATCCACAGACAAGGGTTCAAGAATATGTCCATCGTAGCTCTCCCTCATCTTGTCAGTCAACATAATATATAAGTCTACCTGCTGTGTCTGCAGGGAGCTTCTGGTCAGCCAGACTTGAGTTATACTTAATCTCTGATCTTAGAGGCCATTGACCTTCCAGGATAGTTCCTTACCTCACAGGGTATGCTTGAATACAGGGGGAAGGGAGGCAGCCTGGTAGGGAGGACTAATAATGCAAACTTCTTCTTTTTCCTACCCTTTATTCCCCCCCCCCTCCATTTCACCTCCTATCACTAGATAAAGAAGAAGAGAGGGAGGCCGGGCGGTGGTGGCACACGCCTTTAATCCCAGCACTTGGGAGGCAGAGGCAGACAGATTTCTGAGTTCGAGGCCAGCCTGGTCTACAGAGTGAGTTCCAGGACAGCCAGGGCTACACAGAGAAACCCTGTCTTGAAGGACAAAAAAAAAAAAAAAAAAGAAGAGAGGGGAGAGAGATAGACATCTCTGAATCTCTTTTGTTTCTTCTTCAACCACAACTACTAACGAACTGCAATCCACCTCCCAGAACGACCACCAACCACCTACTCCAACAAGGTCACAATTCCTAATGGTGCCAGTCCCTGGGCTAAGCATCTACAGACCTTATCACCCAGGGTCAACCTCCAATGGCCTGTGCAATGGTGCAAAGCAAGGCTGGATCTTAGCTGAGGGAGAAGGTAGAAGCCTTGCCTTGATCTGCAGGAAGCAGCTGCGCCCCTCCTGGGAGGTTCCTCCCACACACAGCATGGGAAGCCGAGTGTGGAGTGGCTTGGGAACAAGAACTGCCGCGGGTATGGAAGCCAGCCTCCTGGCCAGCTGCTTCTCTAGCACCTTCCTATTTTTAGCACTCTGTACATCTGCCTGGCTTCCTAGGCACCTCTGGCCCTGGACCCTACAAATTACAGACATGTTATCAGAGACTAAGCTGCAGGCAGAAGCTGCAGTCTATTAAGATTTGAAGAGATTTAATGTAACAAGACAAACAGGAGAAGGAATTTAATTTAGTGATAAAAAGAAGTAATCAAATCTCTACTGTGGACACAGGGCATTCGCCTGAATCGTTGATTGTTTCCATACATCAGCATGTAGTCCATTATGAAGCAATTAACATGGTGGCTGGCTTTCCAGAATGACCAGCCTGGCAGGTCCCATCCCTCCAGTCACTCCAGAATTGGGTGGACATTGTGGGGCCACACAGGAAGAGACACCAACTTGAAAATAGTTTTGTATGCATAACCACCAAGAACAGGCTCTTGATTTGGACTCTCTGTTGTCCTTTTTAGCAAAGGCAGATTTCTGGAAGTCTCATTTGCAGGCATTGTGTGGCAATAATGCTGGTACTGCCTGGCTGCTGCTGCTTCAGCAAACATATCCAAGGCTTTGTTTCTCAAGTTTGGTTGTTGGCTCTGAGGCGTGCCGGAAGCTTCTATCACATTTGCATCTTCTCAGGAAGATGCTGTGGAGGGATGTAAGAATCAGAGGAGCCCTGTAGCTGCTCTTTGCTACTCTGTGGATTCTTCTTTTTCCACCCTTTATCTCCACCCCCCTCCATTTTACCCCCATCACTAGATAGAGGAAGGAGGGAGGAGACAGAGATAGAGAGCCCTGAATCTCTTTCCTTTTGTTTCTTCTTTGAGCACAACTGCTAACAAACTGCAACCCACCTCCCAGAACGACCACCAACCATCATCCCCACCTCTTGGGATCCTAGCATTTATCTACCCTCTGAAAAGTTCCCAGAGTTCCAAACCTCACACAGTCGCAGAAACTATCTGCAGCTGGTAAAATAATGCCCTTGCTAGAGCCTGAGGCAAATCGTAGTCAGCTGCTGCAGACAGCCTGAAGCAGCCCCCCCATCCCCACATTCCCACCTGGGATTAAAAACAAAAGCATATTCTTATAATATTTCTGTGTTTTTAAAAGAAACCAAAATTCCAGAATCCTCACTACAGAGTTCCTTACTCAAGCCCACCCACCCGAGCAGCCAGCGCTATTCTTTCTCTGCTGAACTTTTTCCTGCGGCTCCCTCGGCACATGGAACTCAGCCCAGAGCCTTAAGGACTTGGCCTGTCTTCCTCTTCTATATCCAATAATGGCTAGGACTTCCTGCCTCATCACCCAAGCTGGTCTGTGCCCAGGACCTTTGTACACCTTGTTCTTCTGCCTAAAACTTATCTTAGGCCTCACGTTGAGATGTTAAATGGCTCAGCTCTTTGGTGTATTTGGCTAAGATCATAGAGCATGATTAAATACATCTAAAGCGCTACTAATGTAAGGGATTGTAGGCCTTCAATTGAAGATGCCATTTTAATGTTTATTTTTCCTTTAAGTAAACAAGGGTAGGTTGAATCCATAATTGTTAGACCTATCCCTGGTGTCCTGGTGCCTCATTGTAGGACTACCAGCCTATTGTCTGGCTAGACTTCCTTCATGAGACAAGTTGGCTAAGTCAGGCCTGTGGTACAGACACCTTTCATCCCAGAACATGGCAGATAGAGGCAGGTCGATCTTCGTGAGTTCAAGGCCAGCCAGGACTAGACGGTGACACTCTTTCTCTCTCAGTTCACTCCCCACCTCCTACAAAGACAAGCACACAGCCATGAACATTACACACAAGCCTCAAGGAAGCTATACTTGGACCACTGGTGCCGGCTGCCAAAGCACGGCTCTGGTTCGTAAAGGGGCCTATCCAAGCCACAATTGCTCCAACAGCTTGTTTCAGGCATACCCAGCGAACTCTGTCAGTAACTTCCTCTCAGTCCAGGGCAAGGAAAGAGAGCTGTCAAGGACCCAAGGGTCCTGGAAACTGAGGCCCACCAATGAGGTGCACTACTGGTAAATGCTGCCTGCCGCTGCTGTCTTCACTGTTGCTGGAAGTGAGGATTACAACAGCTGCCAAGATCCATGGCTTCTGGTGGTGAAAGCCCAGAGCAATAGCCTCCAAGCCGAGAACAGAGAGCTTTTGGCTTATACAGCTGGAGCGATAGGTCCCTGGCTCCCAGGACCTGGAGCTGTGAGCCTCTAAGGTCTGTCTGGGCCAGCCCCTAGGCCGGGGGTACTGAGGGCCCAGAACTGTAAGTATTGGGGGAAACATCTTCTTGCTACCCATAATTCCTTTCTGGGTAGAGCAGAAGAACCCAGCCAGCAGTTGAGGAACAATGTGGCATGGGGGTGGGGAGTGGGAGATGTCCCTTATGTTTACAAATAAGAACAAGGAAGCAGGAACTTGTCTTCTCAGCTGGCGGCCCTTGGGCTCGCTCCTCTTGAGCTGCTTTGTCTTGCAGGCCTTCCTCACCTCACAGGATCCCTGCTGTCCAGATTCAGCCTCCATTCCTGTCTTCACAGCTCCCGTGTATGTGTGTCTGAGCCTAGGTTTCTCTCTACTCTCTATGTAGTCCTGGCTGCCCTGGAACTCAGAGATTCACCAGCCTCTACCTCTGGAGTGCACGGCAGTGGATCAATGTCACGCGCAGCCACACAACTCTTTTCATTCATAGAAGATGTTACTGGATCTAGGGTCCCACTCTAAATTCAGGATGGTCTCACCTAGACACCCTTACTTAAATACAAAGATCTACATTTCTCTCTCTCTGTCTCTCTCTCTCTCTCTTTCTTTCTTTCTTTCTTTCTTTCTTTCTTTCTTTCTTTCTTTCTTTTGAGACAAGGTTTTTCTCTTTTTGTTTTTGTTTTGAGACAGGGTTTCTCTGTGTAGCCCTGGCTGTCCTAGAACTTGCTCTGTAGACCAGGCTGGCCTCCAACTTGGAGATCCACCTTCTTCTGCCTTCCAAGCTTTGGGACTAAAGACATGAGCCACCCACCACCTCTGGGTTCATATTTCCATATAAGGGCAGATCACAGGCCCTGAGGCTGA
Source organism: Montemys delectorum (assembly GCA_019843815.1). Classification (NCBI taxonomy): domain Eukaryota; kingdom Metazoa; phylum Chordata; class Mammalia; order Rodentia; family Muridae; genus Montemys; species Montemys delectorum. The sequence continues at coordinate 4,384 of JADRCD010220601.1, read as the reverse complement.
GGCCTTGGGCTTCCTGTTCAACCTTCATTTTTCTTGTATAGGCAGAAGCTTGCCTGACTTGGAGACTCGATAATTACTTAGCTAGAGAAAAATCCTTTCTGTGTCACCCTCATTACTTTGGTGGCAATATTTTGATATTTAGTGATGGATAACCTTTGGGAGTCAAAGAATCAGGGAAATGTAATTCAGCAAATGCGAATGATGATATTACGTCTTCAGCAAAGAGTTGCAAACTTGTATCAGAACTGTTATTGAAGGGCTGATGAGCAGGCACATGGTGAAGGCGCTGCTGTTGGCTGTGAGGGTGACTGACAGCTGGGTTGGTAGAAGGCAGGCCATCACTTCCTACAAGCAGGATGGCTCTGCTCTGCTCTGCTGGTTGTCAGGAACCACACAGGCCGTTGCTGAGCTGGACACCGGGATGCCCAATCCACACCAGGTAAACTCTTCACTTGAAATCACAAAGCCCTTGATATGTGTTTGAGGGTACACCGCATGTGGAGTTACCTGCAGAGGCCAGAGGAGGGCATCAAATCTTCTGTAGCTGGAGTTACAGGCAGCAGTGAGTGGCCTGACACTGATACCAGGACCTAAAATCAGAGCCACTGTAAGAGGTACGCACTTCTGAGCTGTTTCTCTAGCCCCTGGTCCCCAGATTCCAGAAAGGTGCCTGAGAGAGGGGAGCAGCCTGAACAGTACCCCAAGAAATAACCAGACAAGGTCAGGCACTGAGGTCATTGTCCTAAGGGACCATGCATGCTGGCTCTGCAGAACTGCGGGGTGACCCTCTGCGTGTCCCAGCGGGCTGGAGCCCCAGGGACGGATCATTGCTGCAGCTGGGATTCAGAGGACATTGGAAACTTCTCATGGGACATTGTGAGCTCAGGGCTCTGGAGTGGAGCCTGAGAGAATGCTTGGCTGTCAGGAACATGAGCTGCCTGGCTGGGTCTTCTGAGCTCTGTCCATTCAGGCAAGAGATCAGAGTGTGTTCAAAATGTCCCACATCATGCACCATGAACTAGGAGACAAGGCTGTGCCTACTATTGTTCCTAGGCCACAGAGCTAGGGCTCACATCACCACGGCTACACACGTCTGCTGTCATTGACATTGGAGGCCTCTTCACCAGAGTGACAACTTCACTGGAGGTGGCTTTTCATCCCACAGCAGGTCTGCTGAAGGCTGCCTGGGAGCGTCTTCTGAACCAGTGGCTCCAGTTTTAATTGATTGTGGAAATGTATTCCACCAAAGAAGCGCTGTTATTATTTGGTGTTTGAATTTTGAGTAAAATAAAAATTAAAATTCCTAGCGTCAGCTTGACTGCAATCATGAATCTCACCCCTGTTCCCTACACAGCAAGTCGGGTATTCATGAACAGTCACACTAATGGATTCAGGGCTATGATTACATTGGTAATTGGACACATAGATTAGCTGTTTCTTTTGTAGGGCTGAGGGCTGGCTCAACTGACAGAGTGTTTGCCTAGCACGCATGTAGCTCTGGGTGGGTCATGTGATCTGGGCACTCTGAGTGTGGAGGAAGGAGAAACAGAAATTCAGGGTAGGGTTGGTAATTTGGCTCAGTGTGTAAGGGCACTTACTGTCAAGCCTAATGACTTGAGTTTGGTTCCTGGGAAGAGAAGAGAACATCAAGTCTTGCCCCGACTTCCACAGGAATACTGTGGTATGTATATTCCACTCCCTATCAAATAAATAAATGCAGCAAATGTAAAAAAAAGAAATGTTCATCATTATCAGCAAGCTTCAGGGCAGCCTATGCTACATGGGACCCTCTCTCAAAAATAAAACCATTGACGCCTTTAATTCCAGAAAGGCAGATGGCTTTCTATGAGTTCAGGGCTAGTCTGGTATACACAGGGAGTTCCGGTACAGCCAGGGCTGCATACTGTGACCCTGTCTCAACAAACAAAAGCCAAAGACAAACAAACAACCTTCCCTCCAAAAAATAAGATCAAATTCATCTTCGGGGGCTGGTGAGATGGCTCAGTGGGTAAGAGCACCGATTGCTCTTCCAAAGGTCCTGAGTTCAAATCCCAGCAACCACATGGTGGCTCCCAACCGCCAGTAATGAGATCTGATGCCCTCTTCTGGTGCGTCTGAAGACAGCTACAGTGTACTTGTAGTAAATAAATAATAAATAAGTCTTAAAAAAAAAATTCATCTTCATCTACGTAGAGATTTTGAGTCCAGCCTGGGTTATATAAAATTCGACTCAAAAGGAAAAGAAAAAGCTATACTACCCTGAGTGTTCCTGGTCTTCTCTGATCCGAGAAAAAAAAAAAAAAAGTAAGTAGGGTAGTAGTACTTGGATGGGAGATTCTATGGGATTACTCAGTGCTATAAGCTCAAAACAACAAATGATATTAACAACAAAAGGGCTAGAGAGGTGGCTCAGGGATTGCGGCCCCTGATGAAGACCCCTGTTCAGTTCCCAATTCCCACATGAGGCAGCTTATAGCCACCTGTAACTTCAGCTCCAGGGGATCTGACGCCCTCTTCTGGTCTGGAGGTCTGGAGAGTCACCCCATGCACATGTGGCATTCACTCACACACGCATAAATAAAGGACATAGTGACATAGTAGGCCATACCTTTAACAGCATCATCACTTGAGAGCCTGAGGCAGTTGGAGCTCTCGGAGTTCAAGACTAACCTGGTCTATGAGTTGAGACAGGAAAGAGCATTTGGGACCTGGGTTTGATGTTCAGCAAACATGTGGCAGCTCACAAGGGACCCAATACTCTTTTTTGGCCTCCATTGGCACCGGGAACACACATGGTTCATATACATATATGCAGAAAAATACTCATATACAACAAATACATTTTGAAACACACACACATAACAACATGAAAGAAAGTAGGATAGGGTAAGGACTACATGTACAAATGCATGCATAGGTGTGCAGATATGTGTGGATAAATATGTATATGCACATATGTATAAAGCATTCCATGCATGTGTGTATGAGCACACATTTGTGCGTGCACATGTGCATACACGCATACGTATGAGTGTGTGCATGCATGTGTTCATATATGCGCTTGCTGCACGTGTTTGTGTATTGTATCCATGTGTGTGCCGCCCACTCAAGCAGTAGATAGTCACTGACTGAAGCTCCCTCTGCATCCCTGCTTGCTCAAAATAGGGAGAACCCACAGCACCCTGCAGTAGGCTCTGGCATGGCCTCCTGTTGCTGCAGAGGGTAGAGTCTGGATGTGGTGGACACAGGGAAGGTGGCTGGAACTGGCCAGGCATCCCCACTGGAGAGACTCAGTGTCTCACATCCACTGGAAGCCTTTTCAGCTTTGGGCTTTTGGGGAACAGCATGGCCAGTCCAGAGTACACCAAGAGACTTCCTCAGAGAACTGGGGATTCCTGTCATCCTGGCTGATGGCTTTCTGTGGGTTCCCCCTTCCTTCTTTCCATCATTGGGCTGTTTCTGGCAGAACAGCTCAGGAGTTGTGGAGATGGAGTGACTGTGCCTGTTACTAAGGCAACCAGAGCTACTGGACTCCTTGACCTACCAAATAGCTCAACCAATCCTGGGGCTCCCTAGGCAGCAGGCGAGTGGAACTGGTCAGGCATCCCCAGTGGAGGGACTCTCAGGAAGGGCGTGACAGAGCTACAGAAATGGTCCCTATCCCAGAAATAGACACAGGAGGCCACAGGTGATGTCAGTACGGGCTGCTGGGGCATTGGACGCTGTCTCAAGAAGCTTGTTGCTGAACACATCCTGTCTCCACAGCTGCGTTCAGAACCCCAGGAGAAAGGCGATAACCTACCCCTGTTGCTTTAGGATGCTTTTTTTTTTTTTTTTTGCAGCTGAGAGTGTACATTGATATTTGGGATTTCTTTTTTAAAGGTTTATTTATTTATTATGTGTAAGAACACTGTAGCTGTCTTCAGACACACCAGAAGAGGGCGTCAGATCTCATTATAGATAGTTGGGAGCCACCATGTGGTTGCTGGGATTTGAACTCAGGACCTTTGGAAGAGCAATCAGTGCTCTTAACCACTGAGCCATCTCTCTGGCCCTGATATTTGGGATTTCATATTCAATCCGAATCAAAGATTGTTACCCAATGAGTCGAGTTTGTACCTGTCACCCATCCAGCTGCTCTGTGAAGGTGATACTGCCTTATGGCATGAGCTGGAGATATTTCCCTCTTTGTAGAGAGCCGCACCCGAGCCGGCAGCCTCCATTACAAGATGGTGCCGGCATCCGGTGTCTTCTCCCTGTAACAAGTAGTCTGCGCATGTGCCTAGGGCCAGAGCGCGCCAAGTCTCAGCCCATCTGCACATGTGCTAGGGCCAGAGCGCGCCAAGTCACAGCCTATCCCGAGACGTCTCATGAGGTAATGAGC
>JADRCD010220600.1:0-25002 GCA_019843815.1 Montemys delectorum | reverse complement strand
AGAGAGAGAGAGAGAGAGAGAGAGAGAGAGAGAGAGAGAGAGAGAGAAGAGAGAGAGAGATGTTCTTATGGGCATTGTGTATGTGTTTATTTGACTATGCACGTGTATGCATGTGGAGGCCAAAAGTTGACACTAAGAATCTCCCTTGATCTCTCTTTATGCTATATTTTTGAGACATGGTTTATCACTTAACCTGGAAATCATCCGTTTTGAGACCCTGGCTGATCAATGAGCTCCAGGAATCACATGTCTCTGCCACATTCCCTGACCCCCTTTTCTGGGATTACAGATGGATGCCACAACAGCCAGTTTTACATGGGTGTTTAATTCTTGGTTCTAATTCTTGTGCAGGAGGCGCTTACTCTACTTAGTCATCTTCCCTGCCCTTTTCTTTGTCTTTTATATACTGAAATAGTACATGTAGACCTGAGATTAGTTTGTTTTTTAATTCTTTATCACTTTCATTTGATTAATATTTTCTAAGTATTTCCACAGAAAACTTTTTAAAGGATCTGTCTAAATCAAAAAATGATTCCTTTCTTAAGGACTAAACCAATTGTAGGATGAAACTGTGTTCCTGACACTCACAGGAGAGTATATTAGTATCCGATAAGGTTGATTTAAAAAATACTCTAGTATCTTGATAAAGACAACAGAGATTATGCATGGCTGTATAGACTCACCAAGGCAAATGCCATTGTCCTGGAAATGATATTATAGCATTCCACTGAATGCCCTTAGCAACTCTGTGACGTACCATTACTTTCATCACTCAGAAAGCTACATCTTTCTTAAGCCCCACACACAGTGCAAAAGGAATTCAAGCTTTCTAGACAGCCGTAAGTCTGAATTTCTGGGCTTATTTCTCTCCTCCGGAGATTCCTGCAATCTTTTCTTTTTATTCCTACTGCCTTAACTCAGATCCTCACTTCTTACTATCAAATCCACATGAGTTCTCCAGTGGGCATAGGCTGTCATGATCTTGCTGTTTGAAGTAGTGTGTAGTTGAATCTTCTGATGGTCATAGGCTTTTAGAAACTTATCAAAGGTTGGGAAGCTCAAAAATCCAGATAGGATTTAACTATAACTTGGGAAATGAAAGTTGTAATTTTCAGGTAAAATCTTAGAACAAGAGTCAAGATTTAAAGCTCAACCTACAAATTTTGTTTTACGGAGTCCAACATAAAAATGTAGTTTTTTCAAGGTCAATAGATGCTGGTTTCCTTGAACCCAATAGAAACAGAAAATTCAGTAATACTGTTTACATACCAGGTTAGCCAACTGTGGTGCCTTGAAGTTCTTAGTAGCTGATTCCATGTGTTATGAGGATATGAAATGCCCACAGCATCTGGATACCCGTGTGGCCATGTTCATATATGTTGTAGTGGTTAGTGCTAATTGTTAACTTGAAAGAATCTAAAATCATCTTGAAGACAGGTCTCTGGGCACACCTGGGAAGGATTATCTAGATAAATGTTAGCATCAGGGAACGTGTATTAGGATAATCTTGATTACATTAATTAGTATAGGAAGACCCTTGTTAACTGTAATTGGAACCATGCCTGCCAAGGAGCTGTAGAAGTTGAGAGGTTCCAACATGCACTCATCAGTCTCTGTTGCTTGGCTAGGGGTATAATGTGACCAACTGCTTCAGGCTCAGATGCCTTGATTTCCCTGCTAAGATGGACTTAGGGACAAAGGAATCTTGCCTCTTGTAAGCTGTTTTTGTCACAATACATCACAGCAACAAAAGCACAACTGAAACGTGTGTATCATTTAAATGATTCAGAAAAAAAATACATTAAAATCAGGTATCAGAATTTGGAAAAATTAACTGCTTTAAGTGTTTATTTCATTTAGCTTGTATGTATCTTTAAGTTTATTTAATCATTATAATGAAATAATCAATATTTTAAGTATGTAAGGTAGAAGTATGATTAGAATTGTAAGCTAAAAGAAAATATAGGGTCATAGCCAGAGAAAATTAGATGCTTGTACAGATGTAAAGATTCTAAAGTTATCAATCCTTTTGAGCAATATAAAATATACAGCCAATGGTTTTGAGAAAGATAAAAGCTCACATTCATACCTCGTACTCAGGAAGCATTCTGGAAAAGGGGACGGAAAGATGGTCATAGTCAGAGTTCATGTGTAGTTGTAGGAGCCTTTGTCTCCTAGCAAGTACTCAGTCCCCTGTCTGGAAAGGGGACAGAAAGATTGTCATAGTCAGAGTTCATGTGTAGTTGTAGGAGCCTTGGTCTCCTAGGAAGTACTCAGTCCCCTGTCTGAAAAGGGAACAGAAATATTGTCATAGTCAGAGTTCATGTGTAGCTGTAGGAGCCTTGGTCTCTTAGTAATCTCAGAAAGATTGTCATAGTCAGAGTTCATGTGTAGTTGTAGGGGCTTTGGTCACCTAGGAAATACTCAGTCCCCTGTCTGAAAAGGGGACAGAAATATTGTCATAGTCAGAGTTCATGTGTAGCTGTAGGAGCCTTGGTCTTCTAGTAATCTCAGAGTAAATCCTTAAAATCTCACCAGAATGATTGCCTAAATGTGAATGAACAAATACATGCCAAAGCGATGGAGGGAAGCACTTTATACCACAACCCTACACACAGAACTAAGCCAACTAAGGAACAATGGGAGTGAGAGACATAGACTTCTCCAAGGAAGAGAACACCTGCTGCTTATCTAATAACAAACAGTCAACTCTGAATACATAATAGAAATAACATGATGCAGACTGAGCAGGTTTATTACATACTTAGAAATATGTACGTACATGCATATATAAATGGGCGTATAACAACAGCGAATAAAAATGGGGTCGTTTTTTGGAGGGTAAATTGGGAAAGGAGAAATTTACATGTAAATAAAGAAAATATCTAATAAAAAATTTAAAAAAAAATGAGATCACGAATTTTAAAGAACAAGGAGGGTTTGTGACATGGGAGGGTTTGGAGGGAGAAAAAGGACTTGGACATTAATTTTAGTTTAGACTGACTCTAAACTTAGTTTTGTGTCTACTTTTTCTAGGATGTGAACTTCCTTTGATTTATTTTTTCCATCTCCTATTCAAGACTCAGCATCTTCTGACAACAGTAATGTTGATGACTTCAGCTGTCAAGGTTTTTACAAGACATAAATATAATAGTCATTTTCTTGAGTGTAGTTTTTAATCACTAGCTGCTGTTGGAAAGAAAACCCTTGACATATACTTTTTAAAAGAAAAAATATTTTCCTCAAAAGAGTATGAAGTTTTATTTACATGCTTGTGTCATATTGGCTTTACATATTGAATGGAAATAATTATGCAGACAACATGGGCTTGTTGTAAAGTATGAATGAGATAATGAGTCAAGTCATGCATATATTATTCTACCTCCTAATAGCCAGTGCATTGTAGTCTTACTCATTAAGGACACTGTAGTCTTTCTTTAAGGACATTGTAGTCTTTCTCCGTAAGGACACTGGCTTATTGCAAGCTGGCCATGTAGGTACCTGTATTGTCAGCTCCTCCTAAGTATCACCTATTTCAAATTTGCTCTGTGGTTTGCATCAGTTTGTTTGCTATACCTTAAGTTTAGAATTTCACCTCACTAGTACAATATGAATTCTCTATTGCAGCCTTGAATTAGAAGGGTGGTTTGTGGGAAGTGTGTCTGTGCGGACAGGGTTACGATGGCAGACAGGATCCTACAGACATGATTCTTGCACTTTATTGCAACATTTTCACGAGTTCCAAAATTGAAACTCTCACCTGAAAAGCTAAGACAAGATTGAAGGAAAGACCTTTAAAATGAAATAACTGTGTACGCTTTCATCAATTACTATATTGATTCTACTATTCTTTTGCTCTTCCAAAGATGTGCCTTGTTTTGTTCTAGCATGCAGTTCTAATACTGTCACCTACACAGGAGGCCTTCCTTCCCTTCTCATCCTAAAATCACAGGTATTCTTTGTTTGTCAGCATATTAGACAGTGTGCACATTATCAGACTCTAGAAGCTTTATTTACTATAATAATTTTATATCTTAGGTTAATATTTTATGTCTATTGTTTATAAATGTAACAAATGATGAAATAGTATTTTCTTCTAGGTAGGAGTAGATCATGCTAAATTCATGAGAATGTAAGGTCATGTATGTGCATATAAATACACTGATGAAATTCTGAAATGACATGCAATGTAAATTTTCAAATACTAGAAAATAACTTAATTCCCATCTGTTTCCTATGTTGCATCCTGCAGCTTTTAGGCCATTTGGTGAGCAACAAATCAACACTAATTGTGAGAAGTGTGACCAGACTTAGGAAATACTGGCTTTATCGTCTCTGGGTGCATTTCTTCAATGGGATTAGATGCTTTATCTTCAACACATGTTCTGTTTGCTTTTTAATTATCAGCTGCCTATGGGTTATAGAGTTTATAAAATACCTCAGACATCGATGAGTGCTGTAGAGATAAAAAAGTGAAACAAATAATTGGACTCAGAGAATATAATCAATACATTTTATTAACTTCAATAATGGTGATGTTTAGGAGACAAGATTTTTTTTTTGTCTAGAAAAAAATGATACTAGGAATAGCAGGTGTAATTTGATCAAATCTTTATATTACAAACAACTCATTACCAGTGAGACAAATGCCTATGTTATTAATCTTTTAAAAATTTTAATTAAAGTGGAAAGACAGAAACAAGAATAATAAGTAGGAGAAAGTAAATAAAATGTGACTTATCTGTCCTGTTTTCCTTAGGAAGCAATTATTAGATATGAATCTCTAATAGCCACTAATAACCAGACAAATGATATTAGATCATCCCTTCTGCCTTTGTTTGGGTCTCTGTGAAATATTGCAATATTGTCAAAATGGAGTTAGTCTAAGGCTGGGGAGTGTGACAAATATCTACTATCAAAAAAAGAGAGAGAAACTAGAAAGAAAGATAGAAGGAAGGGAGGGAGGGAAGGACAGAAAGAGGGGGAGAGAGTTGGAGAGAATGGAAGGAAGCAAGCAAGGAAGGACAGAAGGAAGGAAGGACAGAAGGAAAGAACAAAGGAAGGAAGGAAGGAAGGAAGGAAGGAAGGAAGGAAGGAAGGAAGGAAGGAAGGAAGGAAGGAAAAAAGGCAGGCAAGCAGGCAGGGAGGATCTAAAGAAGATAGGCAGGCAAACATCAAGCAAAAGAAAGAAGTAAAGGCTGGAGATATGGGTTAGTGGTTAAGAACACTTCAAGCTCTTAGAAAAGACCCAAATTTAATTCCCAGCATCTATATCAGGTCTCTTAAAACCACATCTAACTACTTTTCTGGTCTCTCTGGGCTCCTGCATACACATAATACACTTAAACTCCTGAGGTAGCACATATAAACATACAATTCAACAAGCATATAAATAAATATTTTAAAAATAAATAAAAAAGAAAAGTGTTGTTCTGGTCAGTTATACAAGAAGATATATGTTAGCAATTACATTTTAGAGAGTTAATATTAGATGTCCTGTTAACATTAAAAATTTTTGAGTTGGGAAGAAACTGTAATCGGGAAGCACTGCATGAAAAAATCTATTTTCAACAAAAGAAAAACTGAACTGTTTGTATTGAAAAATTGTAATATTCGTAGATGTGTCCTTCCTACTGTTCAAAATAATAATTCACTGAATAATAGGAAGTGAGTGAAAATGCTGATAATTAGGCAGTCAATATGGCTTAACAGTTAAAGCACTTGCCATACATGCTTAATGACTTACATTTTATCTCTAGACACATCTGGCTCTTGATAATTGTCCTGGGGCCTACACATACATGCACATGCACATACACAAACATACCTATATATTCACCATAATAATATTTTATAACAAATATTTTGAGGTTGCTCCATTCAAACAGAATCATCTTGTAGTCACCAAACACTTGATACAATGATTGTCTCCATACATTCTCTCTAATACAGAAATCAAGAACTAAGATGGATCTGTCTTGTATGTGGTCAAGAAGTCGCCAGTACTATTCACAGAAGTCTAGTTCTCTGCTTTCCAAGTCCTTGTAGAATCATACCCCATCTCTTGAAGTTAAAAGTGGCCATTTGACTTGTTTAACTGATTCGAGGTGAGCAAACACACCACCTTAGAGAAGAACAATCTAAGAGATAATTTATGAGTCAGCATAACCCTATCTAGTTTCAAAATATCAAGGTATATCCCTAGAGTGCAAGAGCCCTGTGAGCATATGCCTCAGAGGTTGAGTGAAAACAGTAATAGAGAGCTTTGACGGGCTGTTCAGCACTATGTGGGTGGTGGAGCACTGTGGTGGGTATACATAATGACCAGAAGATGTCCACTTGTCGTAAGCCATAAATTTGGGGATCTTTATCTACAGTAATAGAACTAGTCTACGCTGGCTAATACTCCTGTTGCAAACAATGTCAAGGAGGTTCATAGGAGAAGGTTTGGGGCTCACAATGGCAGCTTGGAACAGACGATCAGATGAGAACATTTTTGTTTCCCTAACATACTGTTTGACAGGAATTAATGAGGTACCCACAACCACATTCCACCTCATCACTAAAGCATAGCTACTTTCTGCTAGTCTATCAGTAGTTCTTAGTCTTACATGGTCAGCATCATTCCCTGCAATACTATAAATATTACATATTAATATAAATATTAAATATTAAGCAGATAATTTTAGCACAAGTCTCACCTAAACATTTGTAAAAATAATGTCTCATTGTTTGATGAACTATAAGACTGACTTCCTGAAAGGACCAATATAAATTGATATTTTAGGGGTTTAGAAGAATGTGGATGAGTAAGTATATAGGTATCGTATAATTTTATCATATATCTATTTATCATCTCTTCATCTATCTATCTGTCTATCTATTGTATTTCTTAGATTTATAATGTGTTCTATTTGTAAAAATGAAACTATTTGTGATATTGTTATATACATAATATTTTTCTTTTTAATATGATGCAGTCTCTTACAATCTGGGTTATATACCTCTCATAAATCTAAGAATAATTAAAGGAAAACCCCAGAAAGTTTTGTATCTAACTTGTTCAGATAATTATGGTGATAATGTTATTGGAAACTACTGTGTCAGGTTACTAAATATTCTATAAGGTTGTGATTCTAAGAAGATGCTCACTAATCAGTGATACTAATTTCTTCATAAGACAATCATATACTTAATCTGGATAATTAAGTAATTTCATCTATGGTGTTTCTTTATATTTCTTCTAATTTGTTTAAGCTCAAGAAACATATTTACTCAAAATGAGCTTATAGGAATTAGTATTAGCATACTGCAAAATACAAAATAAGCATTAGCAGAATAAAAATGACCTCAGCATAGACAGAGACTTCAAGTGGAAATGCTCACCTAGCAGAGCAGCGCAGCCAAGCTTAAATGTGTCGGACTCACTGAGTTACATTGATTTTCCATGTTACTCACCCTTCTATTGGAAGGAGGAGTCCATTTAAATCTGTAGGGAAAGAAATCCAAACAGTCTCTCCAGGAAAGGCCCTGTCTCATTGCATTTATCTCTCAGGTTAAAATCATCCATTGATCGCTAATCACCTGTGGTTGTTTACATACAACAAGTTCCCTGGATAGCAGAGAACCAGGAGGGAGGTTATCCATGCCCCAGGAAGCAATCAATGAAAAGCCTCAGAATGATCTTCCTGAGAGGAAATGGAAAGATTTTTCCTTTGTGAAAAGGAAAATGTCTGTACATGTGTGCTGAGACTGTCAGGACAGATATGAGGGCTTCTAGCTGGCAGGAAAATGGGTTTTGTATTTATCTTTCTTATATTTTGAACAATGATACTAAAAATGAAAATCAATTGAAATATCTTTTAATAGAAAATTCATTTTTGCCCAAATCATCATGCGGTATCCTTTTCTCATCATATTTGATTACTATTTGTTGTTTGCATGTCTGTTGTTTGAAGCATACCACCAAGAGTTCATTTTTGTCATTAAAACAACAAAACAAAACAAAACAAAACAAAACAAACACTGACTGATAATTAGCGTAAGAGTTTACAAGGGTAATTAAGTGTACCTTCAATTTATGAGTAATGACTTTATGTTAAACAAAACAATTTTGCTTATAAGAAGTTAAAATGCATCAAAACTTATGTAGGAATAGAATATAAAGAAGTGCATTATTTGAAACCCGTCTTTAAAACTGCTTGTAGTCTGATACTTGCTTGCCCTAGCTTTGTATCATAAAGTCTATGGTAAGTCTGCTTTCTGTTGGAGAAACTAAAGTTCATTCAGTCAGTGAACATGAAATTATTTTTCTTCAAATTTGCCTCAAATACTTCAGTGTTTATATAAATGGGCAGGTGTGATGCTTCTCTTTACAAATCTGAGCAAACTAACTCTCAGAATGAAGGTAGCTTTCAGTCTCTCCTCCAATAAGAGAGAAGGAGCCTAACCAATTGAAGAACACCTCAACAGGTGGGCAGGATAGTTCTCCAAAGACTCTGGCTCTGGCCATAATTTGATTATTATTTCTGTATTTCATAAAGTTACATTATAATTTCTCCCCAGAAGTCATTTGGTAGTGACGTGAATCTCATGAGAAAATTAAGAAGGTGGATGAAACCCAGGTATCTGTATCTCACGATAGTTAATAGTAAATATCAACTTAAATTCTATTATGTGGGTAGAGACTATGAACTACTTAATAGTCAACATTTATTCTCACTCATTCGAAAACTTTATGGTTCTTAAACATTTTTAAGAATTTAGAAACTTTAGCATTTTAAATGAAGTAAATAAGCTTTGGGGTAGCTCCCAGAAGTTAAGTATAAGGGAGAAACAGGTGGAAGTTGTCTAATTTTATAAGTGTGTGCCGCTGACTGGCAGCGGACATCAGTGTCTGCATGCCAGACAGTGGGCTTGCCACTCCAATTATCCAAAGATCACAGTATGGAATCATAATGTGTTCCTAAACTACTCAGGCCTTCCAGAACACTGCCTGAAATTAAATCTTCTGCTTGGCCCTGGCTTATGAAAAATTGAATGGCAGTTCATTTTCACAACACATGACAAACATAAAAGAAATTATGAATTAATTTTAAACCCTGTTTAGCAGAGTCTTATCAAATTGATGGCACCCTTTGTCTCATTGAAGTCAGCCATTAGAGTTGATATGCTTAGTTAGAATTAGGAATCTCTAAATGGTTTAGACTGACAGCTCAGATCATCCCGTTGGACTCGCCAATGGTTTGAAATCTAAAACAAACCAAAAAAATTGGCTTAAGAGGTTGATTGCATATGACTTCACTTCTGTGCACTACATTAAGCATATCAAGACATACTATTATGCTGGGTGTTTAAATAAACCAGAAGCCCAAAAGTATTTCAAGGTTTGTTGAGATACGTAGTTGGAGATGAATATGTGGGTAAATAGAGAAGTGATAGGTAAGTAGGTGACAAATAATAAACATTTGAAAAAGGTTATTCCTGTATATGCCCTTGATAGTTTTACCTTCTTTCAAAATAAAGCAAACTGATATTAAAATGAACCGGTATTGAGTGAATTACTTGTATTTTTGACTCTCTCCATTTTGGCCACTTAACAGCACCCCATGGATGTATGTGCACTATCCATCACTGAACCATCCTATTTATGAGTAAGTGACATTCGATGTTGTAGGGTGCTGGGTGTTCCCAGTTAGAAGATTAATACTCAAAAAGGAAAACAGAGATCCACTTGTCCCTTCATATAGGATGTGGATTCTTCCTGCTCATCAAATGAGTAGTGCATTAAGTTTATAGCATTTTAGTGAGAAAACATCATGGCTTTGGACAGACATACAATATTAATGAAGAGATGTCTACAGTGCAAGAGTTTTGCTACTGTCTACTGTTTCACACACAATAGTTATGTCACTTACTTTTAGAATCACATCTCCTTAATTATCTCATAAAGTAGCTTCAGGAGTAGAGGTCTCCTCTAGATGTATTGGGTTGCTTTAAGATGTCAGGACATTAAGTGTGCAGGCATGGAGACTAGCCCAGTAACCATAATATTATGGATATGTACTGCCATTGGTTGGTTCAGATCACTGTGGCAAGATTCTGGTTTGACTGGATCCGTCATAATCTCATTTTAGCCCATGACCAGAACTTTACATGAAGGATACCATGAACATTACGGCTTAGTTGGTGCTTTGATTTGGAGGGAAAACCATCATATTCCGTGAGAAGAAATTGAAGTGCAAGTTTCTTATGCCCATTGAAGAACATTCTTGAACTTGTTTGCCATTTGTTTCATTTATCACTTTAAAGATCATCTTGCAATTGGACTTAATTTAGACCTAACTCGGTTTTCCTATTCTAATTCCATGATAGTGCAGTTACTCTTCTTAATTGTCTTTCTGAAATGACAATGTAGCATGATAGTGGTCCTTGAAGAAAAAGAAAGCGTATTAAATACTCTTGCTTTTTCCCCTATTGGACTCCCCCCTTAACAGAGTCTTGTGAGGGGTGTTGAGCATGTTGCTAAAGCTTGCTGGCCCCAAACAATCTGTCTTTTGACAAGGGCTCTGCAGGAAAGGACTTGGCTTTCTGAATGAAGCAGGTTTTCAGTCTCTAGGACAGGCACAAGCCTGCACTTAACCCAGTTTACTGAGGACCCAGAGCTTTGACTTCAGCATTTCTTTGGTGTAAATTTACACACATACACACACACACACATACACACACACACAC
The DNA here is from genome assembly GCA_019843815.1 of Montemys delectorum. Taxonomy (NCBI): domain Eukaryota; kingdom Metazoa; phylum Chordata; class Mammalia; order Rodentia; family Muridae; genus Montemys; species Montemys delectorum. The sequence continues at coordinate 14,268 of JADRCD010220600.1, read as the reverse complement.
AGACACACACACACACACACACATGCTTTGTGTTCTCCCTCTTCATGTTGTGTTTGCTCTTCTCTACTTCGGTGACAGTGTAACTCTGCCCACATGTCAGGGTCCTCGAGACTTGATGACGAATCTGTGACTGAAGGCATCAGAAGAATTCAGATTCTTGGGTTTGGAAGATGATATATGCCACTGTAAAAATAGACAGAGCTCCTTCCCGCTGGTTTCCACAGCTCCTGGGATTCTTGCTTATAACCGTGAGAGCAGCATTTCGGGAGCCCAACAATGCATCTCAAGTGTGAAGCTGTGACATTTTGTTATTCAAGAATCACTACTGAAAGCAGCAGAGTTGTATTTCTACTTAACATTTAATGTTTTGCAGCTGCTATAGAATTATTCACTAAGTGGTAAAACAGAGGAGAGTCAGCCTCTTCCTCACATCATTACTAATAAATATGTTTGCTTATGTTTTCCAAGTGAGGTGACAGTGAACGCACATAATGAGTGAATATTTGACAGGCATATATACTCATGTGCCAGCTAGCATTAGAGAAAGCACCAAAGAAAAATAAAGAAAAAAACATTTTATTATTTACTAGTTTAGAAATTTCATTTTCAATATCCAGTGAAATTTTGTCCCTATACAAGGAGAGTTAAAATAGATCCAGGAGGTAAACACTAAACTATCTTTTTAGAAATGAGCAGACTTAAAATATCATTCCATAGTTTATTATATTCCCAAATTGAGTCAGTTTCAAATGAATCATGAATGAGCATATAGAGGAGAACACAATGTCACAGAAAATGGCCATTTAACTTCTGGCTGAAGCTGTTTGTATACCGTTGCCAGGAGGTCAGTATAGCAACCTCATCTGCTGCCTAGGACCAGTGCTCTATGTTGGGGATGCTGGGAGAATCAGCTTCACAATCCTCACCCTCTGAAGTTGAGTATGTTCACTGTCAAGGGTAGAGGCTAAGCAAGAAAGAGTCTGATTGAGTCTCTCAGAGTCTTCTCAGCGTTAGATTCTGCTGGGAAAGGTGGGACTCTCTGGAAGCCTTCTCCCTTTTTAGTGAACTATTTAACATTGGGCAACATCCTCTCCCTTCAAGAGCACCTGCTCTGTTCATTTTAAACCTGTATTTGAACTATTTATGTTATGTCTTTTTGCCCTTGCTCAACCATTGGCTCCTTGAAGATGTGTTTATACCAATTCATATGAATTACATAGAGTTAGTGTCCAGAAATGATTATTTGGATAAATGGTTCATAATAAAGAGATGAACTTTAAACAATGTTTTTACTTTAATCAAAGATTTTTATTTGTTCTCCCAGGCTAGATTACTTTGGATAACTTTATATCTGACGAACTTTGATGATGTAGAGCAAAATGAGACAGAGGCCACTTTCTGAATAATTTAGGTCCTTAAGCCCCCTTTACCTGGTATTAAATGGAAATTTGATTGGATTGCTTTCATCCAATCTGGGCCTCATTTGACCTGATTTGAAAGTCAATAACACAGTCTGATAGAAGGCTCTAATCCATGCCTCTTCTGCTTGATTTCACAAATCTTTGGAAATGCAGAAAAGAAGGGTGTTTTCCATGGTGTCTGGGGCTCCCTTCCGAGGGCCGAGGGCCGGTGGGGAACAGGAACCAGAAACTGTGCTCCCTGGTGTCCTTAGTTGCATCTGTAAAGCAACTGGCATTTCCTCCCACACCTTCCACTAACAAATGCATTTTTCTGATGTGGGTGTAAGCCTAATTTCCCTGTGCATAATGCTCTTGCCTCCAGAGTGTGCAGAGCTGGCTGGAATCCGCACTAAGTGGTTCGGGAATAAAGGCTTTTCTTGTCATTATTTGCACAGTCTGTAGTATTCAGCTGCCAACCCATGCCATATTATTTGTGTGATGCTTGGTGACAGTCTGTGTTGAGTTTCAGCTATGATTCTTGACATAATTTAATGAGCTGGAATGCCATTTTCCCCTGTAAAAAAAAATATGCACATATTTTCAATGCCAGCACAATATTGTTTATTTTACACATATATTATTTTTTCTGAATGCAAATTTTCTACTCTTAACAAATATTAACATGAGATGTTCAGTATATAAAAAGCACTCTTTCCCCCACTTGCTTTTAGGAGCAGTTTAGTCTTCAGCATAATTGAGGACAAAAATGGGCCTACCCGCCAGCCAGCACAAGGCTTGCCTCTGTCCTTCTCATCCTAATTAGCTTTTAACGAGCTGTCAGTCTCTACCCTCTATGTTGCATTTGTGAAGAAGGGGCAAGGATGGTTGTAGTCACCCTTAAAGAAGGCATCTCCCAGCTGTCAGGGTGACCCTTAGCACTACCACTTTGAGTCAAACACAATATGGTTGCTTCCTAGTGACACACACAGATGCTTAGCTCACATTTCTGCATTCTTCTTTGTCACTCTTTTCATTAGAAATGTGGTTGGCTTTTGGACCCTTGTGTACTTGTACACTGGTCCTCCTTGATACAATAGTGAAAACCCTATTTAATATTTTTCTTTCTTTAATTCTATTATTTAAAAGATATGTTTACTTTTTCCTGTTCTTAATAATTGAATTCATATACTTCAACTCATATTAAATGATTAAAAAGTTACCTGGTGAAACCAAATCACTTGTTAATGCATACCATTCTATTGCTTTTTGGGGGGGACTTGTACGGGGCTTTTATAATGTTGCACATGTTTGTGTATCTTCACATAGTTATTTATTTTTTCTTCATAGAAATATATATTTCTTTACTTTGTTGAAATAAAATGCTTAAATTGCCACTTTCACATAAAATGAAAATTTCAACTGATTTAGCACCTTGAACACATGTATAAGAGGAACTCTCTAGAGACAGATGTTCTGGTCCCATACCATGTTTCAACCAAGTTGTGTGGACTAAAAATTTTCTTAGTTACAGGATAGTCAGTAGTAGAAACTTTGTGAAAGGTTGGAGAGTTGTTAGAATTAATACAGGTAAAGCTTGATAACATTCATATAGTTCTACATAAAATAATGGTAAGGAGGCTGTGGATATGATTCAGATAATAAGAGTACTTGATGAGCAAGCATTATGAGAAGCATTTGAATCTTCAAAGCCTATGTAAAAGATTGGGTGTGGCTGCACATACTTGGGGTGGAGAAAGAGTGAAGAAAGGAGGCTTCCTGTGTCTTGGAGGTCACCAACCTGTCTGTAGGTTCAGGGAAAGATCGAGTGGCAAGTTATTGAAGGAAGACTGATAGAGCAGAACACCCAAGGGGAAAGGGAGGCTTGAGGGCCGTGAAAGGGGGCAGGCAGTGAGGGGCGCGGCAGGTAGTGTTGCCAAGAGGATTGTAGAGAAACAAGTTGAAAAGAAACAAACTGGACATGGGTGAAGACATAAAGATGCACAGAAAGAGAAAGAGCTGGAAGATCAGATTTCTAACTTTATTATGAGGTCAAATAGAACAAAAAGTCAGAGGCAGAGAGAGGGAGAGAGAGAGAGAGAGAGAGAGAGAGAGAGAGAGAGAGAGAGAGAGAGAGAGAGAGAGAGCAGTTTGTATCAGTCTGCTTGGAGAGGATTTTAAGCCAGAAGAGCTGAGCTGAACCAGCTAACCAGACTTCAGAATGAACTAGAAAGAATGAATATATTCAGCAATAGCTTGCAGAGGCTGAAAACCTTTTCAACCTAGAAAAGATCATAAGGAGCCTATAACCTTCCAGGACTAGGCCTAGATTAGCAGATGGATGCAGTAAGCCTCCAAGACAAAAATTAGACCAGGTGAACTGCAGATACTTCTACACATGTGACTGACATTATGGACCAGAAGTAACTCTAACAAAATATCTTCAAATTAACACAATTCCTTTAAAAATCTAGCACACACATTTTATCTTTTAAGAAAAAAAGATTAAACATTTTTGTATTAGTATAAGGCACAATTCTGAGTTATTATATCATGTCAACATCAATCTTCAGACTACTAGTTCTGTATGAACATAAATAAAATATGTAAATTAAACAAGATACTGAATACAAATATGCAGTCTTCTGAATCAGTAGCGATAATCTCCCATCTGGTAGTCAAAGAACCAATGCCTTCTGTGCTTTGCTCAATCATGTTCCTTGTACAGAAAATGGAAGAACTGAAAATGGAAATAGTTAATTCTGTTCTATTTCCTTCATATGACATTGTATTTGGCTTTGAGGGGAGATGGGTGGCTGCCTTCTAACAACAGCAGTAGCACACAGGGCTCTGGGAAACACAGGAGACAACCAAGAGTTGTTTGAGGACAACATCTCACTGCAAAGCAACCTCTCTCCAGGCACCTGGTCTGATCATTCAAGGTGGCTGATCCTGAGATTTGGACTTAAAGTTTTCAAACATAATTTTTAAATAATAAAAGGACAGTGTACAACTAGATATTAAGAGAGAAGAGATGAGAAAGAAATATATGTCATCTAGCAAAGAAACTATGCAAAAGCCATAACGTCAAGCATTAGCTACTGCTTTTAGAGTCACATCCTAAACAACCACAATCATCCAACATGCCTTCTGTCAAGACTTTGTTCTGCAAAGTCTTCCTATTAAACACACACGCACGCGCATAAACACACACACACACACACACGCACACACACACACACATACACACACACACACACACACACACACACACACACACACACGGAAATGACCAGAAAGCAGGTAGGCTGCTTACCTGAAACTCTAAAAAAGGGCCAAATTTTGAGAAATATTTTGCTTGATATTCTATTATGAAAAAGCAACTACTTAGAAATGGAAATTATAAATGACAGAACCTCTGTAAAAGTGAAAGTGATAGGGAATAATACAGAAAGTGGGTGTCCTAGAAAGAGAAAATGCTATCAATGCCATGGTAACAGAAAAGAATTAAACAGATGGCTTCTGAGAGAAGCATGACTATTTCTACAATATGAGGCTCTGAAACTCTAGCTCCTACCTGTGCCTACAGATGTTGAACATGAATGCCTTCCATTCCTGCCAGCTTCCCCCTTCTCCCTTTCTTTCACAGATTCATTCCTTTTCCATTTCTTTTCATAAAAGAGCAGGCCTCTAAGGGACAGAAACAAAACAGGATGAACAAGATGCAATACGTCAAGTCAAGAGCCTTAATATAGACTCTGAGTAAGGCAGCCCAGTAGGACAGTGGCTCTCAACCTGCAGGCGCAGCCCTTATGGGGGCTGCATATCACATATCTTGCAGTATCAGATGTTTACACTACAATTCATAACGGTAGAAAAAATTATAGTTACAAAGCAGCAGCAAAATACTTTTATGGCTGGGGGGGGGGGTCACTACAATATGAGGACTGCATGAAAGGCTGATGGTGTTAAGCAGATTGAGAACAAGTACAATAGTAGAAAAAGGAGCCCAAGAGCAAGAAAAAGAGTCCGACACAGCCACTCCACTATGAAGAATTCTACAAAACTACCAAACTAAGACCGTAACATATAGGATGAGGAAGTGGTACAGCCCCATGCCAGCCCCATGTTTGACATTTCTCTCTCTGTGTGTGCCCAAAGAAGCCATGCTTAGTTGACTCAGTGGGCCACATTCTCCTTCTGGTATCTCCCCATCCCTCTGATTCCTACTATCTCTCTCCTCTTCTGAGGGGCATCCCTGTGGTCCCAGAGGACATCCCTGATGGAGACCTTCACTTTGGACTCTCTTTGCAGAGAGTCCGGCTATGGATCTCTGTACCTACTCCAGTCTGCACCAAAAGGAAGCCTGAATGATAAACAGTCTACAGTCTACAGACCCAGGGGAGCTAGGCAAAGAGGAGGACTAAAGCAGATGGGTTGGTGGGAACACATGCATCTCCCTGGAAAGGAGAAATAGAATAGATTGTGTTCATGAACTAGAGGCAGATGAGGAAGGGAGAGAGAGTGATCAGGAGAGGGGAAGGACTGAGAAAGAGTGTACAGAGATAGGCTAGAACTGGAGAAGCAATCCCTGGCAGTTTCTCAGTAGACACCAAGACCTCTACAAAAGGACAGCCTATCAGATGCCTCTTACAAACAAGAACAGATATAAATGGTTATTGAAAGAGCATCTTTAATTATGCCACTAAGTGGAAATTAATACAAAAATAGGTGTATGCATGATACAGTGATTAGTCATTTTTTTGCCTATGCAGGAATAATGTATTTAGGAAGTACAAAACCTTTTATTCTACAGGACAGAAAACATAGAAACACTAGATCAATGTAATTGAAAAAATTAAACTTCCCATGTGGTCGGAGGTATTTGCAGGTTATCAGCCTCTGGTTATATTTTCAGAAATATTTCCCTAATAACTGATTTTATAAATGTCAATTTATAGACATAGAGGTAAAGAGGCTCCTGTATTGTACTTTTGAGGCTTCATCGGTTTTTGAGAATGAAGGAATTTAATTAATCTTCAGTTAATACGCATAAGTTTAAAGATGAAGGCATCTATAAGCATTCAGTCTGAAAATATCCAAAATTATCTGCATAAAATTATATCAGAAAATGAAGCATGATGCTGTAATAATTCCAAAATGAAAATGAAGTAAATTTGAATTTATGGAAGTATCTATTTGAGTGAGTTTAACCATATTGGTTGGTTACAAATGTCAGAAACATAAACCATTTTACCTGCATTTATAAATCACTTGTTTTCATAGCTTCTCATGGATTTTGTCTTTTGATTTGATGTGTAGCTATCCATCTGCTTCTGGAGAAACATTTGTTTATATCTGAGAAATGCTTCAAGGGATGTTTTCCCTTGCATTTGCAAGTTAGAAAAATTATAGGGCTTTGTCCCTTAAATCTGTGCTAGAGACACGTGATCCCTTTAGAAAGAGATAACATCCTTTTGTATCTCAGGAAAAATAGGCTAAATTCATAGTTATTATTTCTCTTTATTGTCAACAAGTGCTTCAATTAATAGTTAGTAAAGTAGAACTTGAGTGAATTCTAGGTTCTACTGAACAAATAGAACCATTCCTAAATACATCAACACTTGTCTCTTTGCAAATTTTATCCAACTTTCTCTTGTCTTCTTCACAAAAATTACATGTTTGTGACATGAGTACACCGTTAGTGCTAGAGATGCGGCTTAGTCTATACAGTGTGTGCCACACTGGGTTCCATCTCTAGACTCATGTGAAAAGCCAGGCATAGTAACAAAGCACAGTAACAAGTACTTATCCCAAAGTAGGGGAACCAACACAGGTCAATACCTAGGGCTTTCTATGAGACACTTGGGAGAATAGGGAATTCATATTGCTGTGAGAGATCAAATCTTGAGAAATCAAAGTGGAGAACTCTAAAGGAGCAATATGTTAGGCTGACATTTAGCCTTGAACTCAATGCAGTATACTTTTGTTATAACACTATTTTTAGATAGAGTATAAACAGGATCTTTCTTCACTCCTGCAGTCTACATGTATCAGACATGGCAAATTACATTTCTGACTTCACCTATGAGCACATAGCATTGCCTGACAGTAGCTCATCCCATCAGACAAAAGCATTAAGAGTGGGCTCATTCCTGACTCAGGCTGAGGAGCTTCCGGTTCCAGGCTCATGACAAGCAGGAATGTGGTCTCACTGAGTGGATAAGACTGGGAATATAAGCCCTGAGGTGAGGCACTGGTAGCTGCATGGCCCCAAGGGGAGATGTCCTGTCTTAGAATATGATAAAGCATGGGACAAGGGAGTATGTTTGTAATAGCTTTCAAATGCTGAGAAATATTACATTCTTTATTTCGTCATAGTCTAGATTTCCCCCTTTTCCCATTTATTACTTTGTTTTTTTATTTACTTAGGATAACATGAATTGATATTATACCCCTTGAAACAGAAAGAAGCACAGTTAATAAGCACAGTCACTGTGGTTATTTCATCTATAAAGCAAGCGATTGGAATTAAAAAATATTCTGTGGTGTTTCCTAGAAACGGCCACGAATGTTTATAACTGTATTGGTGTTCATTTCCAAGAGTCCATATAATATATATATATATATATATATATATATATATATATATATATGTGTGTGTGTGTGTGTGTGTGTGTGTGTGTGTGTGTATGTGTGTGTGTATTAATCTCAGAGTAATATCTATTGTTTTACTGTTTTTCTTTTTCCTTTTCCTTTTGCACTGGGAATCAAACCCTGTGACATGCTAGGCAAATGCTCTACCATACTCTACCATATTAACTACTTTCATTTTATTCTTCTATCTTTTAACTTGTTAAAATATATGTTTCAAAACTCACTAATTTAGAAGGAGAAAATGCAGATGGGTGTTGTGGCACACACCTACAATCTCAGCATTTAGGAGCAGCCTAGCATAACCCATGAGCGCCAGGCCAGCTAAGCCTACACACCAAGGCCCTGTCTCAAAAATAAATGAATAAGTAAATATTTGAAAACACTGTTGCTTTCTCAAGTAATAAGAGAATTAATGCTTTAGAGTTATTTGTTACATAATAGATATTCTGAAATTAGCAGAATATTGTTCATTTAAAAATAAAGTAGTCATGAATTATATTAGATCATTTTATTTTATGTGAATTTCCCAGTTGTTATTATAAATATATTTTTATACCAGAAGCAGTTAGATTTGGATAACAAGTAGGTTCACTCCATCTATGGGTAGCCAAGATATCCCAAGGACAAGTTATAAAGAAAAGGGGCTTAAGGATGACCATCCAAGCCTCCTATTAGAAAATAGGAGGTGCCTTGAGAAATGTAATATAACCTCAAATAGCATGAATAGAAATGATTGGCAAAACATACTGTGAAATACAAATATTGTACATTTCTATAAGTTGTTAATGAAAACAATGAAAGGAATGTATAACCACATTGATGAGATTTGTCGATTCATCACCTTCCTCTTCTGCAATAGGAATCAAGTCTGATCTGGGCATGGTCGTGGTTCATGTTTATTAGCTCTTCTGGCAGAGAACATGTTAATCGAAGCATTAATAATCATCTACACCCGTACTAACACTGTTTTACACTGAGCTTTAAGAGAAATGTAACATGTTATTGTTCTCATTATTGTTGTTAAAATACACAGAAGCTTAGCCATTGTCAAGAAAAACTTCAGTTAGATAGTATGAAAAATTTGCCTTACAAGGTGCATTTTTTGTTTCACTTCTTAACTTAACCTAGTAGAAATGAAGTTGGCATTTCCCTAAATCTGACAGCTATTCCAAATGTCACTGCCAGATTTGTGTATTGTCTTGCTCTGCCTTCCACATTCTTTCAATATAAGAAGTTGCCTTGTGAGGCAATAAGAGAAACAACGCCTGATGATGTAGTGTGTGAAATTATTCACATGGACATTAAGGTAGGGTTCAGACACAAGGAAAAACAGAAAAAACAAATCCAGGCTTTGTTATATAATTTTGTCATATCACTTGGATTACCTGTCTAATATCAGGTATTTTGCACAGCTATAAGATTAGTAGGCTCATGTACAAATATGACAGTTTTCATTGATTCTGGAAGCTTTTTTGTATTGCATATAAGACCAGTGAAATCTCTTTTACTTATCTACTGACCATGGAGGAAGTACCAGAAAGCTTTTCCAGAAACAGTGAATGTTTGAACTGCTGTACACCTATTTAAATCTGTCATGCTAGCACATGAGCAGAAGTTGCCATGGGTTTAGGTCCACTTTTTAATGTTCCATAAAAGGTTAATTGCTATCATCAAAGTTCAAATTTCATTTAATTATCACGACTCATGAAAAAGATTTCTCTTTGATCTGTTTTAACCACTTAAAATAAAGAAATCATCCATATCTTACAGACTGTACAAACATGAGCACTGGCCTTACTTTGGCCTGCAGGTCCTAGTTGGCTGAGCCTGACATAAAGTGTACTGTGTCCAATCAGGAAGAACACATAACTAAGGAATATGTGTTCAGTTCAGCAAACTTATCCAAGCTCACTGCAAAGTGAATCCAATATGTCTGGGGAAAGGCAATGTGTTCATTCTGTTAGAAAATGCAAATTATTAGGGCACTGTGTAAAATCTGTAGCATTTCTAATTGGTGTTTATATACAAAATCCATGACAATCTACTTATCAGAGAATGTTTTATTATGGAGAGTTCTGATTTCAGCTTCTTGTGTAACTAACCAGTTTCCTTGCCAAATCACACGGTTTCAAGGTATAGTCATAATCTTGACAGATAGATTTGGGTAGGGGACATGAATGGAAAAATGGGGAATAATTGCCTCATTTAAGCTTCAGAGTTTAGTAGGTGACATAGAGTAATACAAGTAAAATATAGGTGCATTAGGAATTATTCTAGGATTGTTTTTAAATTATCTCTTCTATAGCTGCTTTAAAACAAAATACCTTGGAAATGTCTCATATCATTCAATTTATTTTTGTCTGAATAGTTCATTCTGAATACATCATTTATATACAGAATATAATTAGACACTCTTGAGAGCACTGAATAATAAATATGCTCTATCATATGAAAATGTGAATCATAAATTGATTCCATCTATTAGCAAGAAAAATTCATGTCATTTTTTTGCTAATAGGATGAATTCATTTTTGCTTTTGTTTTAATTTTCATTTAACTCTATCTTTCACAGACAATTCACAGCTTGGACTTTTGAAAATTCTTTGAAAATTTTATAATATACACAATGAGACAAGATCATCCCCACCCACACTCATTTCCCCTCCCCACACTCTCTCTTTATCGCTCTAATACTTCTCCCAACTTCATATCATTTTATTTCATTTTTTAATGCTTTCTTTTTCTCTTTGTTTGGTAGTCTTGTGTGGGACACCTAGTAGAGTAGGGGAAATTACCAGTGACCACATCATTAAAGAAGGATTCTCCTTCCTTCAGCAGCTGTCAGCTGCCAGGCAATCTTCAGTGAAAGGATTCTATCCTTGACATCTTCCCTGTCAACAATGGAATTTGGACAAGCTTGACGTTAAGCAGGACTTGTGTTGATAACCGCCACCAGTGTGAGTTCACAAGAGCTACAACAACGTCATGTTCAGAAGACGCCACTTCACAGTACTCTTTCCCTTTACTGGTTTTTACATTCTTTCCATTTCCTTTCCTGGGTTTCCCCCTAAGCATTGCCAGATTTTGTAGAGTTTAATTAAGATGTATCCTTTGAAGCCAGGCATTCAGTCTTTACAAAGTACCTTATGCAGTTCTGTGTCTTTGGCCTTAACTACTGTCCACAGCAACAACAATTTTCTCTGACCAAGGCTGGCAGCAGAACAGTCCTGAATCAGATTCAGTTCTCATCCTGGGTCCCAGGCTTCCACAGTGAGACCTCAGTGAATTTTGAAAAATCCTATAATACGTGTACATCTTAACTAGAGTCAAATCTAGTCCCCACTCTGTGTCTCCAGCTTTCCTAAGTCCATGTTTAAACACAGGGCTAAATAAATAAGTTTGTAAAGGGCTTACATAGATAATATTAAGATAAAAAGCATACAAATATGAGGAAGGACACTTGAACAGTTTTATTGCAGCCCATGGTCTGCCTAACCCCTTCACTTAAGAAGATGAGAAATTAAGTTGAGATAAACATAGAAAATTATTTAAAATTTTTCATGGCAAAGTTAGTAGATTAAAAGGAGAATCTAATTTTCAAAACTATACTGTTTTTACAACGAAAAGGAGCACGAGAAACCCATTGCTTAACTAAAAAGAGGCAGATAATAGCACCCTGGTTTAGACATGCAGTGTTTCAGAGTGCCATTGTCCGGGTCTGACTTTCACAACTATGGAAAGCAAATGGTGGTTGCTTTCCAGAACTATGGAAAGCAACCAATTTTAATATTCTACACTGGCCACAAAGTCTTGTTATTGTAATTTTCTCATCTTTCTGTTCATCTATTTCTCCTCCACCATACTGCCGCTTCTTCCTTAATAAGCCACTCATAAGCTACTTTGAGTATCTTTTAATAATTATTGCTATCTTGAGAACATCTTTGCATAGCCACAAATAGATTTTACTTTATGAGATATTAACTATCACATACAGTCCTGATGATACATTTGAATATTTCTAACATTAGAGAGTCAAAGTCATGGTTTGTATTTCAATTTAATGAGTTGTCATTTTAAACCTACTGAGTATAGCAAATGTCATGTTATTCCTGGTCAAACTATTGGCAACAAACATTGAAATTAATTCTTCTGCCCATGAGTCTAAAGAAAATAAATACCACATAGACTACAGTACATAGACTGCGATAGGGTTAGGAAAATCAGTTTTTCACATTTTTGGGAGCATATGGTAGCTTTGCTTTGCATGAGAGAACACAGTTTCCTCCAATACTGCATGTTCTTAATGAGTCAATAATATCGTAAGCACCATAAAATGGTGGCTTCAGGCGTTGTAATAAGAAGCTATCAATGACAACATAGATGCTGTACAATTACGGACAAATTAACTGTTGAGAAAGTGGCACGATCTCATGAGAACCATGTACTATGTTTGGCATATTTAACATTTCTTAGCATTTAATGTCCAAATATTTCTGAGCAAAACAAATGTGACATTTATTTATTTGGTTGAGTTGGTTAGGTCAAATCAACACTAATTTATCATTGTCTACATAAATGCAAAATGGACAGTGTTATCAATATCTGTCTACAAAACAGATGCTCAAACTCTGCAGATCTTCACCCAAAAATAAATATGAAGGCTTAATGCATTTTAGAAACCAATAGTCTAGAAAGCATTTCTGAGATGCTCTTCTTCTGTTCTGCCTGTGTTTCTATGTTAGAATTAAATACCAACAGTTAAAATAATTATTTTTTTTTCTAAAAGTGCTTTCTTCAGTATCTATTGTTCCCATACTGTTTATATTTTGTTGTTACTTCTTGTTTGTTAATTTGTGAACCCTGGGTATTTATCTGAGAATAAAAATCACTTTATTTAGAAGTAGACCACTGTCCTTAGACAGGAGAGCAATCTTTCAAAAGTATTATATGCACAGGTTTTTTTGGTTTTTTTTTCTGCAATAGTATACACTAGTATGGCTTTCCTCTTAACCAACTTGGCCCTTAAGAGAGGGGATGAGCCCACAGTATTTCTGCCTCCCTTCTACGGGCCTGTGTGGTGGTATTGAGTAATGCTTGTCCAATCAAAAATAAGCAAGAGTACACAAACAAAGCAAAAGCCAAAACAAGTGTAACAGGGCCCCGTGCTTTCAACTGATAAACTAGAACAGAAATAAAAAAATAAATATTTGGTTTTTATTTTCTCACATGGACATTTTTCTATTTATTCAGATTACTACACAGTATTGTTTCTTTATGTTATGATATGAAGAAGCACATGTGTATTCAACATTACAATTTAATGAAAGAACATCCCTAATTGTTGAAATAAACTTTATACAAGTCTGATTGAGAGTAAACCCAATGTTACTACTTTGTTTAGTTAATTTATAATTATATAAAAGTTTCTTGCATTGAAATGGGTTGACATCATATTTATATTGTATTCCTATAATAGCTCCCAAACTCTACCACTTCCTTCACATTTCTATATAATTTGTATGTCAAGGAAGTACAGATTATTGAAAATTTCAAAGAAACCATCTTACAGCTACATTGATCTTAATATTTTACCTACATTCCTAGTTTCATCTGTAGTTATCGATATTTGAAGTCTTCCTAATTCTATTCTCACCAATTTTTAAAACCACAAAATTTCAGACAATTGTCACAATGAGTTCTTTGCTTTATTACACACATTTGTGTATCACAAAATATTTTCTTAGCAGTTGAATCTTCTTTATCACACTCAATACATGAATAAAGCTCTGCTTGTGTTTTCCTTTTTTTTTCTCCTTCTGTCACAAAAGCATGATGTCTGTTTGTCTGTCCTGTCCCCTCACTTTCAGTGCTCTCCTGGTTTATGGCTGATTGATCGACTAATTGGCAACTTCTGTGGTCCTTCTGCTTTGTTGTTTTCTGTTGTCTTTCTTTTCTCCAGTTCCTTGATTGTTTCCTTTACTTCTGATTTTCTTACTTAAGCATAACAAATTTCAAAACATGAGTTCAATTTTAAATTTTTATTGGACTTTTCTCATGCATTCCTAAGAATTGTGTGCAGAGCTCCACACCAGAGAGTGAAGTGGTCTATCACTGAGGTAGATGTCCATCCCTTGCCTCAGCTCTATTGTTGGATATAAAATGTCTACACACACACAAACACACACACACACACACACACACACACACACACACA
>JADRCD010220599.1:8726-38536 GCA_019843815.1 Montemys delectorum | reverse complement strand
AATAATAATAATAATAATAATAATAATAATAATAATAATAATAATAAATCCCTTAAAGAAATAGAGGAAAATATAATCCAACAGGTTTAGGAAATGAATAAAACTGTTCAAGATCTGAAAACAGAAATAGAAATAATAAAGAAAACACAAACTGAGGCAATCTTGGAGAAGGAAAATCTAGGGAAGAGAACAGAAACTACAGATACAAGAGGCATTTACAGAGTACAAGAGATCAGAGAGATTCTCAGCCATAGAAGACATAATTGAAGATATTTATTGTATTGTTTTTGTTTTTAAAGTATGAAAGGACTCCCTGCCCATGTCCCTGGGTGCTGAAAACTCCTGAATATTGTTCTAGTTTTTAAATATCATCTGCATTTTACCTATGTTACCATCTTGCTTAGTTAAAAGCAAATTTTGTGGAGGCTGGGGATCCTGAGATCAATTCCCACCAACCACGTGGCTGCTCAGCAACATTTATAAATTAAGTCCCATGGGATTTCATGGGATTTGATTTACTCGTTTGGTGTGCACACAAAAAGAAAGAAAAGACAGAGAGAGAGAGAGAGAGAGAGAGAGAGAGAGAGAGAGAGAGAGAGAGAGAGAGAGAGAGAGAGAGAGAAGGAAGGAAAGAAAGAGAAGGAGATTTATCAAAACTAAACTAAATGTTGCATGTCTTCTTGGTGTAAACACTGACTCTGTGCTATACAACACATATGTGAGTCAGTATCATTAAAACCATAGTGCTTCCACTCAAGAACACAATGGTGCACGGGTAGCTTCCAGTTTATGATCACTTGGCTTATGAGTTAATTTACAGTGTTGTGATGACAGTGTTCATTCCATGGAAGCTGCATGTTGAGAGTCGGATGTTCATCTCTTTTTCAAGTCCAGCAATATGTTGGATGGTATGGAACCTTTTCTGAGTAATATTAACCAGCCATTGCTTCCAGCAGCTTTATGATCATGACAGTAAGCCAGTAATACTGTACCTGCAATGCACTATAGTCAATTAATTACATGAGATATGAAATGTTTCCTGTCAAATGGACTTTCTATTAGATGGTCAAACATAGGCTCAACTAAGTGTTCTGTGAGGATCTAAAGAAGTCTCAGCTTATCGACAATATGTAGTAAGTAAACTGAATTCATTTTTAGTTTGCAATATTCTTCACTTTCAGTGCATTCATCTCCATGAACTTTATCATAAGTGAAGGAGTTACATAGGTTTGACACGGTATCATATATAATGGTATAAGAACTTAAAATCATAGCAGCTCAAAGTTGAGTCTTAACTTGTGGCTCCTAAACATCATACTCACAGAAATGATCAAAGTGTTTGTTCTTCCTTATAATGCTTCTGTTGCCAATCCTTGCCCTGTAGAGAACAATTGCAGTAATGTATTCTATTTACAAAGTTCTTTGGAATGATGCTGGTAATATTTAGCTGAAGCTTTGCTTAAGGAAGTGTTTGAATATTGGAGGAAAGGCCTTATGCCATCCTCAATGAATTTTATTTTATTTTTAAAGTTTTAATATTTTTTCATTTTTTATTTGTTATTTATTTACATTTCAAATGTTATCCTGCCCCCAGTTTCCCCTCCACAAACCCACTATCCCCTTGCCCTCCCCCTGTCTCTATGAGGGTGCTTCCCCCCCCACCCACCCACCCACTCCTGCCTCAGCTCCCTAGCATTTCCCTACCCTGGGGCATCGAGCTTCCACAGGATCAATTAGGCAATCCTCTGCTACATATCCATCTGGAGCCATGCCCCCCCCCCCATGTGTAATCTTTGGTGATTTAGTCCCTGGGAGCTTTGGAGGGTCTGGTTGGTTGATATTATTCTTCTTCCTATGGGGTTGCAAAGGTCATCCAGAGACCCACATAGGGATCTTTCTCATCTGCAGACACCAAACCTAGACACTATTGCTGATGCCAAGAAGTGCTTGCTGACAGGAGCCTAGTATAGCTGTTGATAAATTTTATTTAGAGTCTTTAAACTAAACGTCTTTAGTCCCTTTGACTCTTCAAATAGAATAGAACAATGGTTTAATGGCTTGTTTGTTTTTGATGTGTGAATGTGTATGACTGTGTCTGTATACAGTGCAAATAGTAAGACTTTAGGCTCCCTCCAATACTGTTTTGTTTTTTTTGGGGGGACAGATTCCCATTTATCTATATTTATCTATATAGCACCTTTTAAAGCTTACACATGTAAATACGAGTTTGCACATAAAACTCGTAACTACCATAGCATGAGTATTACTTTCTTGCTTTCAGAGATCTTCCCTTCAGAATTAGAGAAATAATAACTTTGTGCCAGTAAGTTCATTTAATATTAATAATCTGATGATAAATGCTCATCAAGATCCTGACACTTGTTTCATGATCACATCACTCCTGACCCTTTCTTTAAAATATTGCTATTAAATCCCTACCCAGTGATGGCCAAATCAAAATGTCATGATGTAGACATATTTAAAGGTTTTTTTGAAGCCACATTTATAAATTAAGCATTTCTTGGCTAAATTTCATGGTCCTGAGCTAAACAAACTTGAACAGTGAAGTCATGTAACATCTCTATTTTATTTTCACACATGTTTATCAATCATTCTTTCTCTAAAGCTAGTAATTTAAAAATCTGATAAGTCGGACATCAAAAGTACATCTTTAAGAACTCATCAATATATAGGATTGAAACTGGTCCTATGTTGAATCAGGTATCCTCCAGGCTGACAGCAGATGGTCAGTAGTCAACCAGGGGATCATTCCCCACCACATCCATCTTTAGGTGTGTTCATATGGCTCTCTCTAGTCTCCAGAATACGTATGAACTCAGGAAAGTTTCTATTGGAGAACCCTAGTGAATTTTTTTTTCAGAAAATTTTGATGAAGCCGTCATGGTAAATTTTAAGTGAATGCAAGAATGGGAAAGAGTGCTGCTAACTGGCATTATTTGAAAGGATATATGAAGAAATGGTCCTTCTTTTAGTCTCTGCTCCATAGTTTGTCTCTGCAACTCCTTAGATGAGTATTTTGTTCCCCCCTTTAAGAAGGAACGGCGCATACACACTTTGGTCTTCCTTTTTCTTGAGTTTCTTGTGGTTTGTGGATTGTATTTTGGATATTTTGAGCTTCTGGGTTAATATCCACATGTCAGAGAGTGCATAGCATGTGTGTTCTTTTTTGATTGGGTTATCTCACTCAGGATGATAGTCTCCAGATCCATACATTTCCCTGAGAATTTCATAAGTTCATTACTTTTAATAGCTGAGTAGTACTCCATTGTGTAGATGTACCACATTTTCTGTATCCATTCTTCTGTTGAGGGATATTTCTGTTTTTTCCAGTTTCTGGTGGGAATCCTTTCCATATTCAATTATCAAACCCATACACTATTGTGGATGTCAGCAAGTGCTGGCTGACAGGAGCCTGATATAGCTATCTTCTGAGAGGTTCTTACAGTGCCCAACTAATACAGAAGTAGAGACTCACAACCATCCATTGGACTCAGCATATGGTCCCCAAAGAAGGAGCTAGAGAAAGGACCCGAGGAGCTGAAGGGTTTGCAGCCCCTTAGGACAAAAAATAATATGAACGAACTAGTACCCTCAGAGCTCCCAGAGAATAAACCATCAACCAAAGAGCACACATGGTGGGACTCACGGCTCCAGCTGCATACGTAACAGAGGATGGCCTAGTGGGTCATCAATGGTAGGAGAGGCCCTTGGTCCTGTGAAGGTTTATGCCCCAGTGTAGGAGAAGGCCAGGGCCAGAATGTGGGAGAGGGTGGGTTGGTGAACAGAGGGAGGGGGAGGAAACAGGGTTTGGTTTTTGTTTTTGTTTTTGATATTTTTTCAGAGGCATAACCAGGAGAGGAGATATCATTTGAAATGTAAATAAAGAAAATATCTAATAAAAAATATTCTCTATGAAATCTATACGGCTAGTAAAAAAAGAAAAGAAAAGAAAAAAAGAAATAGTGTCTTAAACTGAACCCAGAGGATTCAAAGGCCTAAGAAATGTAAAGCTTATCAATGAAGTTTAATACATACTGTAGTTGTAGCTTTCCACAATACCACATATGTGAAATTATATGTGGCTGAATAGCAGTATGTCTTCAATGTCCTCATTCCATGTTCTATCATCAGACATTTAACCAAATATCAAAACTAACATAGATGAAAGCAACATTTAATGCCCATCCTAATTATTAGCTACCAAGTGGGTACAGATCCATAATTGTCTTCTCTTTTTCTTCAGAGTATATACACCAAAGTCCTACCTGAGGCTCTTGTTTTCATATGTTATCTAACATTGTCTTCATACTAGTCCTTTATTGCATTTTTCAAATCCTAAGATAGACTGTGAACTTCTAGAAAAGAATGTCTACAACTCACTTTCTGAGTATTCTCTATACAGCTGCTAATGGAACAATAGGTAGAAGATTAGCTGTTTACATAAGACTAGGCAAAGCAATTGTTTTCTTGACGATAGTGTGAAGACGGTTGTAAGTTTACTCAAACTTAAGTATTTATTTTTCCAGTGGAGGTGGTAAGTAATTTAAATTCAGAAACAAAAGCTTGCTACTGTAGACACAACACAATTAACAAACTTCTAAAGCATCAATCTATGTGTACAGTGCTAAGCATCATTAATTTTTTTCTAATTTTAATCTTTCATGTCAACTATTAATATCAAACAGTATCAATGTAGTTATTTGTACTTTTGTCATAGGCTGTAGTTATGTATGTATATTTGTATATCCCATTCTTATTATAAGATAGAAAATTACTCAGGGAAAGTTAGTCTTTGATATATAGGAACTTCCCAAAATGTATAGTAAAATTGTTTACTTTCAAAAGATGTCCTGCTGACTAAGTGTTGTGGCCATGAGGCTTGACTCTAAAACAGTGCCTTTCCCTTCACTAGTGACTAAACTTCACACTGTGTCATGGTCTGCCTTCTAACGTACAGTTGTTGACTGATTGACTCTCTACTTTGTAACCACAATCTCTTACTGGTCCTATAGGATTTTTCTGTCTCTCTCTTTTTGTTTTTGTTTTCTTTTGGATGGAGACATCAGCAAGAGGAAACCCTGCCTTTCCCAAGATCCATTTCCTATAATTTACCAACAAAGCAATGCTTCTTACAGCTATTGTAACTTCTTCACTTGCCATAATGGTAAAAATCAAGAATTTCCTAGACTGGGAGTTAGAGGGTATTCCGTCTCTAATTTTGTAATTAATGTGTAGTTTTGTGAAAGGTACTTTTTTGTTAGTTTTACTTTGTACTTTTACAAACTAGGGAAATTGGATTAGATTGCTTTGAAGGTATTGGGTCTCAGTCCCTGGATACATGAGATGGTACACATCACTAAAATATAAAATATAAAATTTATATAAATATAAAATCCTGCAAAATTAATATATAAATGAAATTTGCTCTTTGGGTCAACCCAGAAGGTGTAGTAACAAAATGTTTATCATGCATAAAAAATTAATAATGCTTTATTTTTGTGAGTAACATAGACTGGCCTCTCATGTTTTTTACTTTATACTTCCTTTGAAAAATGAGGAACCCAGAGAACTACCAAGAAGGAAACAGTTGGCAGTTTCCTACTACAACACTGTACTGATATAAGGACCTATGTAGAGCATAACTGCTTTTCTGTAAGAGTCTGGCGCTAGGTATCAACCCTCAACCATGTACTCAAAGGAAGGGATGAAAACTTCATTTTTTATTTTTCTAGTAAATGTTAGAAATAGGTATTTGAATGGAAAAAAAAAAGTAAAACATTAAGACTTTACAATTTCCCCTCAAAACAACTGCAAAATATGTATATGTATATGTATATGTGTATGTGTATGTATGTATAGATGCTCATAGTGAGGGTTGGTAACATAGTCTAACTGCCCAGGGTGGCCTCCACCTGTGAAAGAGAGAATGCTCCCATGGGAAACTGTCTATTTGACACAGTGGGGATATGTCCTGTAAGAAAGACACTGTATATGATCACATTGTAAATGAAAGGCTCTTTGTTTCATTTGCGGTTTTCACAGCTCATCTTATTGCATTTGTCATAAATATCTTTGTTTCCTGAGTGTGGCCAGTTGCATAAAGAGCATGCAAGAAGTAAAAGTCATCAGGATCATTTCAACGGGCCTGGAGGAGTGGAGCAAGGCTGCCTGCTAAAAGCTGTTAATTGCAGTTTACAAAGGAGAAATCCCTTATCTTTGAAAGTTCCTTTGCTTGACTGACTGACTCATTCTTCCTGGGAGGGATTAATGCTTAATTAGAAAAGGATGCTAAACAATCCGTGTGCTTTCTGAATGAAAAAAAACAAAAACAAAAACAAAAACAAAAAAAAACCTCACCTTAGTTTTTAAAGATTCTTAACAAGGTAACATGCTAATTGTTTAATGAATGATTTGCACCAAGAACTAGAGATGCGTGTTAAAAAGCATTGCTTATCGCGATTGGCATACTTCCCAGAAATCCGTCCACTCGCTATTCTAGGACCCAGTGCCAAGACTGTTTGTGCTGTGTTTTGGCGGTTGCTTTTGTTTCCCCACTTCTGCGTGTAAACAAGTTTGTCAAGGTACACGGTTAGGATAGGAAGCAGAGGGGCAAGGGGAGGGGAAGACTAGAGGTGACTGAGTTGGGGGTGGGGTGGAGACGAAGCAGTCAGAATTCGCTCTATCTTATGTTGGCGGTGAAACTACATTTTATTGAGCAATACTGAGCATGCCTGCATTTCATCCTTAGTGTAGGATGTTAGGAAGTGAGAGTTGTATGTATACTTCAGTGAAGGGAGCAAGGCATTGCAAGCCCAACTTCACACTTTGCTTGGCTGTCAAAGGGCTTGCTTCTTCACAACAATACCCCAATGTTTTGTTAGGCTGGCTCCAGTTCACTTCCGTAAGTGGGGAGGCATGGGTGGAATGCCAGGTATGTCTACAGAGCAAAGCAGTGCAGGCAGGCTGACGCCAGAAGAGAATAGGCAGGTACCGATTGAGTTACAGGATTTCTACAAATCTAATCCCGTGTAACATGAGACTTATTACAGAGCCAGCCTCTACTAGGGCTGGGAAGTCTGAGGATAGGAACAGTTTGGAAGCAGTGATCCCAGTTAACCCACTGAAACCCAGCTTCCCTTGACCACATTGAACAGCCTCTACTCCTCACCAAGTTGTTTAAAGGTAATAGTGATTAGAAGTCAGTTGCTAATTGTGGAAAAGAAGAAATCTTACTGATGAGAGATGTTCAAAATGCCAGCGGTACATTGAACACACGATACAGCTACACCCTGCTAGGGCCATTTTAAGAAATTTTCTACTTTATATGTCTGACATATAAAGTAGTCTATACATTACTAATGCTAAGTATGTATAATTTATGGGCCATCTCTTGCATGTGACAAGCTTGTTATGAAAATTTAAAGTAATGTAGTTATTTATTACTGTCTCAAAAGCATCTACTTAAGGGAAACATCTATTTTCTGAGACATCTTCATTAATTATCATAATAAGCTAATGGTATATTTATTAAATGCAAGAAATCAAAATAGCTAACCTAAACAGAAAACATACCCAAGTATCAGAATCTCATATATCTCTGATACTACTTACTGTTCCCGATCGTCCACTAACAAGCATCGTCACAAGAATGTAGGTGGAGGAACTGAAAGCATTCCTGCACTTAATACTGAATATAAGAATGCTTTAAATCAAATTTACTAAATTTACACATTTACAAAGATAACTGCCCTCAAGCCAGTCTATGGTTATACAAGGAAGCCAAGACACTGTTATCATGGTGACAATACATGTGACAAAGCTTCTGCCATCACTCAAAGGCCCAGAGTACAATGTAATTTTTGGTCCATTTTCCAGCATTATGGATCAAATCCAGGGCTTTGAGGCTATGAACAAAGGCTCTGATATTGAACTACATTCCCAGCCCTCAAAAATAATCTTAAACCTGATTCTAGTGGCTCCACATTGCCTTTGTGCTTCTTATATGTTAATTCTATTACTTTAGATATTTGCATTGATTGTTACACCTACACCTCTTGAATGCACACATCAGCAGCATCTGCTTCCAGAGCTTC
The DNA here is from genome assembly GCA_019843815.1 of Montemys delectorum. Taxonomy (NCBI): domain Eukaryota; kingdom Metazoa; phylum Chordata; class Mammalia; order Rodentia; family Muridae; genus Montemys; species Montemys delectorum. Next base: position 30,422 of record JADRCD010220599.1, on the reverse strand, counting down.
CTATGTTACTACAAAGTTACCAAATTCAAGGATATATAGATCTAGACCCTGATAATGGGATGGCTGTTACCCATCCACTCATTCTAGCAGGCTCTTTAGGCATGTGAGCACATGGCTGTGCTTCAGTAGTTCTTAGTGTTCATGTGAGGAAACTGAGGTCCATAGCATGGAACTGCTAAGTAAGAAATGTAGATGTAGATGAAAGACTGACTTTCAGAGCTAACTGGTTAGGGTGGAGTTAAATGGGAACACTACAGGTCACTCTGCAAAACTGGAAGAAAAGCTAAGGCTGAGGCAAATCTTAGACCTGGGCTTTAGAGCTCAGCCAATGGATCTGGTACCTCCCATCTCCTGAGATAACAAATCATGGCCTTTCCAGGTGCCCCAGTGTGCTTGTCTTGACATAAAACCTACATTAAATATGGGAATAAAATCTGTATCATAATGTTTGGGCAAGGGTTAACTATGATATGATAGGATAACACCATTGAACACAGTTCTAGACATCTTCCAGTGGGCGATACCAATGCCTCTTTAGCTCTAAAGAACGCCATAATTGTCTTGATGTGTTCTGCCCTGGGACTCTATTGAGGCCCACGTACTACACTGAAAAGCTATACTCTGTTGTAAACATTTGCTAGAATAGGAGGGAGAAGAAATGGGCCACGTCCCAGCTTCTGGCCAAACTGCAGAGTTCAGGTGGAATTTACTGAAGGAGTTGCCACTGCAGACTGTTACAAGTGAGCTTTTAAGTTAATTTGTGACTTTAAAGTCAACCCAATCCTAAATGTGCACACTCCCCTGTTCAGCTTGTTCCTTTCAAGCTCTTGCCAAATTCATCCCTGTTTCACCTTTGTGGTAGATAAGAAGATGGTATTAAATCTTAGACTACTGATATGGGCTCTTGAAAATAGCAGCCTGTATCCAAGAACACAAAATGGGAAGATATTCTAAGCAGTTTTTCAAAACCTAAAAACACAGGTCAAAACTAAAAAAAAAAAAAAATTAATAAAACTATATCTTATTTTAATGGTACTCTAAAACTCCAGGTTATTATTATCTATGTTTAGTAAAGTAAGACCACTCATCCACTGACTGATTTTACTAGGTGAAAATATTTGATATTTGCTTTGACTTTGGTTTTTAACATCACATGAAATGTCTTTTTTTTTTTTTCTGACCAGGCACATATTTGAAATAGCAAATATATCTCTCCCAGTAGTCTTATTTCCAAACTTTATAGATGCTACACTTAAGATTCATGAAAAAATTTGTTTTTAAAAGATTTACTTCTACTATAGAAAATTGGAATATATGCTTATAAATAAATAGTTTAAGTTTAAAATGTATTTATATATGTATGAGTGTTTTGCCTGCATGTTTTTCTCTGTATCATGTGTGGTGCCTGATGCCCACAGAGGCCAGAAGAGGCTGTTGGATCCCCTGGAACTGGAGTTACCATATAGGGGCTCTGAACTGAACATAATCCTCTGGAATAGCAGCCAGTGCTCTTAACCACTAAACAGTCTCTCCAGCCCCTATAATTAAAATGTAAAGAAATTCTATGAAGACTTAAAAAGGAAGATTGGGTAGGACCTAACTCAGTAGTAAGTAGAGTACATGCTTAGCATGAGCCATAGGTGAAAACCCCAGCATCAACACAAAAATAAATGTGACATTTAAAACATGATTTTCATTGCTTTGTTTCAGAAAAATAAGAGTGATTTAAAATATGATTAGGCTTAAAATTGTTTAAAATTCAATTTATTAGATTTTCAAGGTGACTCAGTGCTTAAAAGCGTTTGTTGAACAATCCTGACAGCATGAATTTAATCCCATGGGTCTCAGGACTAAAGGAAAGAACAGATTCCCAAAATTTGGTGTTTAACTTCCATACCTGTGCTATGGTGCATGCGCGTGCACACACAAACACGCATACACACTAAATAAAATGAAAAGTAATCGAATTTCCTGATGAAATATTCTAAACTATTTATGTTCTATTGCTTCTGAGTAGAGTGTTTGACAAATAGAATCCCTCCATTTTTGTATTCTTGCTTAGGCCATTTTAAATTTAATTAGAATTTGATCACCTTGATAGGAAGACCAGTGGAAAATTATCCAACCCTATTCAAAGAACCTGAGGTCAAGATGCCCCTTCTGTTAAACTACCTGTCTGCAATCCTTCCCCTCCAGCTAACTGCTTGTCTCAGCTTTCTGTTGAACAGCTTCCTTGTAAAGAGCATCCCCTTGCATCTGGTTAGGAGGATAACAGGGTGTAGTTTTCCCCTTTAAAAACCCCTTACACTAAACACTCAGTGCTAAACCTGAGTCCTCTATACCTAAGCACATTTCCAGACATCTGGAATAAAGACTTTGAATTGTCTCCAGACAGTTTCTGAGTAGTCTTCTCTGGTGGATTCCTCCTAATAACACAGGTTTGTTCTCTCCAGTGCTAAGAGCATGAAACTCACTCACACAATTGTGTTTCCATCTACTTCTTTTTGCTTCTGTAGTAGCTCAAAATGCCTGTGCTTTTAAGAGATCTTTTAAGGTGAAGAGATGTTTGTATTTTCATGAGTTGGCACCTTCTTCTTCATTATGAAATTCTCACATCAACTCTGACAAAGTTCTTTACTCTAAAATCTATTTCTTCCTAAATACATCCACTCTAATTTATTTACTTAAGTATTTTTAGGTCCAGATATTAGAACCAAAAAATTTCTACTCTCTTAATGCTAACCTATGTGCATCTTCACAATTCAATGCATTCCTGGTAGACCTGATATAGTTGGGTTTTACCAGCTGTTTAAACTATTTACAGTGTGGCCATTAACTATATAATTGATTTACAAATGTCATATTTCTGTTAGTTTTTAATATATTCCACCATTTGCTCTTTTCTTTCTTTTTATGACTCACTTTAGATATTTTGATGATGATATCTCATCGCCTTTATTTGTTTACTAGTTATAACTCCTGTCTCTCAACTTGTTAAAGTTTATATTACACATAGTTAACTTTTCCTGTCCTACCTTAAGTAATATTATAATACATCCCACCTACAGTTCTTGCTCCACAGCCTTTGTGATTTTTGTGTGGAGTTTGTATAATAAACCCCAATATGTTTTAATACTTTTAATTAATTGTGACAATGAAGGCTACTGGGGTAGGAGAAGCAGTTTTCTTTGAGGAAGTAGTCTGTGGTAGGCTACTCATGTTCCAGCAGTTGGCTCAACATGCATCTATATACATACAGTGGTTGGACTGAGGGTGTTTTGAAAGACAACCCTGAAATGAGGAGGGGGTCATGGCTAAGGATGACTAGGAGGAACTGGAGAAAATAGGGGACAGACAGATGAAAATGCATTATATACACATCTGAAATTTTCGAACAATGAATAAAAACAATTCTCTCATTTTTGTGATTGATTTTATGGACAGGTGTTTTAATGTTGCTTTTCTTCCTAATTTCCTAGATTTTGAGTTCATTGACTTTCTTAGACTGAAGGAGGATTGGTATTTATATTTGATTCTGATTTTTTTCCACTATTATTTCTTCAATTGTTTTTTTCATTCTTGTCCTTGGAGCCTCCAAGCATGGACATATTAAATCACAGGACATTATCCTTACACTGAAGCCTTGTTTATGTTTTAAAATAATCTTTATAATGTTTCTTTATATCTTCCTTATCTGCACTTAATTTCTAAACACCCACAACATGGTTTTCACAGCCATTTTAATGTCCTTTCTGATTGCAGCACTTTCTTGTTTCTGTGTCTGTTTCAGTTGAGTAGTCTCATCTTTGGTTCTGTTTTCCTTCTTTGCTTTTCTACCTCTTGAGTAGATTCCAGACATTGTGAAATCTATCTTGTTAGGTGAGGGAGACTTGTGTGTTTTGAACTTTGTTCTTGGCTGCTAAGTTTACTTGGAAGTAGTTCAATCACTTTGGTGATGATTTATGATTTTTAAGGTGTTTCTGAGCAGTGCATATCTCAGGGCTAATTGATCTTCACTTTGAAATAAGACTTCTCTGAGTCCTCTACTAAATATTCCATGATTTTCTCAAATCTAGTTGGTAGAAACAAGTTTTATAGGCTCTGATCTATGAATTAACACTGTCCCTTCAATCATCTCAGGAGTTCTTTCTGCAAATTCACATAGGACCTTCACATGCATGTGTGGATCATCACTCTGAAGAATGTTTGGAGGAACCCCTGTAGATGTCTTTTGTGCACCATTTACTTTCTAGTACTGCAGGGAATCCCAATCACCTTGGCTCTTTCAAGTGTTTTCTCTGACTTATTTTGTTGCTGTTGTTTTGTTAATATTATCATCAATTAATTATTTTATTCATTTACGTTCTAAATGTTGCCCCTCTCCTTGTCCCCCCATCTTTTTCCCTTGTCTCTCAAGATTTCTTCCCTCATCCACCTCCCCTTTTCCTCTGAGAGGGTGCCACGCACCCTGAGCATCAAGTCCCTATAGATTTATCTTGTACAAGGCTGTCCTCTTCTAAATATGTGCCAGGGACCTCGCATCAGCCTTGTATACTCTTTGGTTGGTGTCTGGGAGCTCCCAGGGGTCCATGTTAGCTGTTATTGTTGTTCTTTCTATAGGGTTGCCATCCCTTTCAGCTCCTTCAATCATTCCCTTAACTCATCCATAGGAGTCCCTGACCTCAGTCCAAAGCTTGGCTATAAGTATCTGTATCTACCTTAATCAGCTGCTGGTAGAGCCTCTCAGAAGACAGCCATGCTACGCTCCTACCATGTCTGTCCTTTGGGGTGTGGGTTACCTCACTCAGGATGATATTTTCTACTTCCATCCATTTGGAGGAAAGCCTAGACCTCAAGTAAAATGTCTAAGCTATCTTCTTGTATCTCACACCTTTTTTTGTTTGTTTGTTTGTTTGTTTGTTTTTCGAGACAGGATTTCTCTGTATAGCCCTGGCTGTCCTGGAACTCACTCTGTAGACCAGGCTGGCCTTGAACTCAGAAATCTGCCTGCCTCTGCCTCCCAAGTGCTGGGATTGTAGGTGTGTGCCACCACTGCCCGGCTCTCTTCCCACACCTTCTAGCATGCTGTCTTTTTTTGAAGTTAGAATGATGGGAAGTCACAAACTTTACCTTGTTAACATCTGTCTCTAAGCATTAAGTGTCTTGTGCAGTACTGTGAAAAATACTGATTTATTTTATGTTTTGGCTTTTGTTTTTTCAGCCTTGTGGGAAATTCCAATCCACTTAACCATCTTGGCTAGAGGAAATAAAACTCAATTTATACGTCAGTCATAAAAATTCATAGATTCTAGGGATGTCCATGCCAGTGACTAGCTCCTTCTTGACAAGTTAAAGATACTGATACATAAGAAACTAAATAACTTGTATATTGTCACATGTTATTAATGTTTTGTATGTTTGTTACTGTTATCATGTTTTATTTAGTATAAATAACCTGCCTTCTTATTCCTATGTTTTAGAATTTATCTGTGTATGCTTTTATAGTACATGAATTTAAAAGAAATCTTTGCTAGACTTAATTCTTTAATTTTCATCGAAAAAAAAAAAAAACAGACATCAAGACCTCATCATTTTGTTTGGAACCCAGAGGAATCTATGGATTTAAAGAAGAAAAAAATAGAATTAGGTGGACATCAGTTGTTTCCATTCTCCACTTCCTGAAATGTACTCCACAGGAAGCAGAAAAATCAAATGGAGGCCTTAGAAAATCCTACTCTTTCAAAATTCATGTTATATTTAACAATGGAGAGGTCAAAGGAGCAGGGACATGAGATGGATAAAGAGCTGAATGGATGGATTGATGGATGGATGGATGGAGAGATGGATGGACAGACATACAGAAACAGAGAAACAGAGAGACTACAACTTGTATACAAAGAGAAAACACAAGTGACTAGCTTCAGTGTATTTGAAAGTTAGAAAAATACCAGTGGAGTTGAAAATATAGATCTATTTTTACTGATCCTGAGATAGTCAGTGATTTTCCCAGTCATGAACTCATAATACTTAAGTAAAAACTGTCTGAGATAAATGGGAGTTGAGCAAGAGAAGAAAGAACCTGCGGGCAGTGCTCATGCTTTAGAGTGACTTGTTCTATTGACCTGGTGTTCCTTCAGGGCTTGCTTCTATGGTATCACTGAGGCAAGAAACATTCAAAGACACTTCCATATGATAATTTCAACGTCTATTACAGACCACTTGGCCCAACATATATATTTAAGGGTTAAAGCTGGGCCAATCTAAGGCAGCATTTTGAAAATGTGTTCCACAGTCATGGCTGTGAAACAACAACAACAACAACAACAGCAACAACAACAACAACAACAACAACAACAGCAACACCCTGAGATAAATGTTTGGCTTCTCAAAAATCAAGCCTTTTTGTCTTCATTGTGGGCTTTTTAGTTTTTAAGTTCTCGATGGGTACTGTGCATAAGGCATACATCGAAGACATAGAAGTCAGAATCAAGTACTTTAAAATGTTTGTCTACAGAAACATTATCTCAAGAATGATGTCCCAGGAAAACTAATCTGTAGTTATGTGCATAGCACAGGCTGATAATCTCAGCACTCGGGACGTTAAGGCTGGAGAATCCTGAGTGGGAAAGCCTAGGTTACATAGAGCATTCCAGGCTACCCTGTGGCACATGGTGGAACTCTGTCTCACAATAAACCAGCAAGCAAACTAAGGAAAGCCTACTAATGAAATAAGTTCTCTAATTATATTTTCCCTTGTTATTATAGTTTTATTTTAATTATTTATTATTTATTTTAATATTTTGATATTATAATATAATGCATCACTCTCCCTTTCCCTTTCTTCCCTCTAAAACCTCTCATATGGCCATATGCCCCTCCTTATTCTCTTTCAAATTTATGGCTTCTTTTTTCATGGATTGTTGTTACATATGTACATACATATGCATATGTATGGATATGTATGGATATGTACATATGTACATATTAACACATATTATGTATGAATATAATGTATTATATACATATATATAATGTATATATTCCTAAGTACATAATAAATTCAGCCTGCTCAGTCTATACAGTATTGTGCTTTCAAGGTTGACCAGTTGGTACTGTGCTCTTCCCAGGGGAAGGCAGGCTCTTCTGCTCTCAGCCTCCATCAGATGCCTCTAGTTCTTTGTATGGGGTTGAAGCTTCCTGAGCTTCTCTTCTCTGTTCCAAAACATACCCATATTACCATGTCTGTTGTAGGGAAAAAAAAAAGAAGAAGAAGAAAAAACAAAATTGACAAACTCTTGGCCTAACTAACCAAAAAGAAGGGGTAAGGTGAAGATCAAAATTAGAGTAAGAAATTAGCAGAGAAACATTACAACAGAGACTAAAGAAATTCAGAATATAAGGGGATACTTTCAAAACCTGAAAGCAGGGCATGAACTTGTAAGTTCAGTCACAGTGGTATCATGTAAACTGAGAACTTCTCTTAAGACCCTACGATATTTAATGATGGCAGTCCTTCCAAGGGGGATCTTATGTATTTGTAGAGTAGCTTGATTTGTCGAGTAGCTTGAGTCCTATCTTTCTAAGAGCTATTCATGCACACTATATGAAAGTGACAGAAATTAATAGAAAATCTCTACTCATGCAGGAAATACCTCCACTAAGTAATAAGACTCTGAAATTTTATTTTGGGGGACAAAGAGCAGAAGCTTGATATGGGTGGCATAAGGAAGAATTAACGGTTCATTTTCATTTCCTTCTAAAAATAATTGCATAAGGATCTTTTTATTCCATCAGGAAGTACACTTAGCAATGGCCTTCTTGGCTTTTGCTACTCACTTTATTAATGCTTTGGGCAGACTTAAACATAGGCAATGGTATTAATATCTGAGGAGAAAACCTTTATTGTTCATAAATTACAAACTCACTATCTCAATTGCAGTTGAGTTTTAATGTTTCCTTTCTAGAAAGGCCCCAGTACTTGGTCTTCAGGGGGCAATGCCATAGTCTCTGGGGAAATTGCTGAATGGCTTAATGTGTCTGTCCTGCTTTAATTTCTGTAATTCGGGAAGGCCTCATAAAATACAAGCTTCCTTTATGAATTAAATTTTTTCAGAAAGTATTTAAGCTACTTTCTTCTCTTTGGAAATACTTAAGAGTGTTTAACAGTATTAAAACTATTTACTGACCCCATATTGAAAAATAACTGCTAAATTAATCTTAATGGTCCAAGTGTAATTCTTCCAAAGGATATGATGTCTTTACCCCCTTTCCAATTCTAGGAAGCCATCCTTCACAACAGCAAGCAATACAGAGGGAGAAAATGTTTTGTTGGTGGGGGCAAATAATTAGTTACTGAATACAGAAAAGTGAGGAGCTAATACATCACCGCTACAGGAACAAAGCATTTACGGACCACGCTAAAGCATAGCATTCATATTTCAGAGCCAGTACCAGATAGAGCTAAGAATTTGGTAAAAATTTAGTATGTGCCAGAGAGTAAAAACCTTATCATAATTATGAGGAAACCAAAAAAAAAATTATACCATCATGGGATAGTTAGCTGAAACATAGTGAGTCATGAATTTTAAGCTTAGAGTGCTGCTGGAATTTCAAGGCTGAAAGCATGAATCACAAAGAACTAAAGAGCCCTTTGCAACCCCTGTCTATAGCTCCTGGAACTACTGGTTAATTACCACTCAACTAAAACAAAGTAGTCACTGAAATACTATACCACATTGCTACTTTATATGTTAGCTTTCAAAACTAAATTTAACTTTAAAAGAAGATCAGAGATATTTTTCTGTGCCTTTGGGCTCTATTCAATATCATCTACAAAATTATACATGTGTGCCTTTGTGTCTATGCTCATTGCTAGAGATTAGCAACATGTATAGCTACTGGTGACCTATATTTAAGATGGATAGATATAATTTTTATGCCTATAATTCTAAACTAGCCTAAATTTTCATTCAGATAATACCAGTTATGACACCCAAAATAAAAATAATTTAATATTATTAATGAATTCACAGGTTTCTTGTTTTGTGATTTCCTCAGGCCAGTCACCTATTAATTTTAATATCATTTGAGAGCAGTGAATCATGTAATTTATTTTTAGTGTAGTTCTATCCAAAATTCAGCTATAAAGTTCCATAATAAAGAAACAATAATTATAATATGGGCTTTAAAATCAAGTAATATCAGAGAATGGCCATCACATCTGTGTACCATCACACAGATGGATCTTAGAGAAATTGATAGATTACTCAAATAAATTAAACAAGGCACAAGAAGATATGAATTACTTGATTTCATGTAAGAAATGTATAGAATAGGAAAACTATAGAAATGGCAAACAAATTAAAGGTAGCTTGAGGCTAGAACATGAGTTGATTGGGGGAGTTATTATTTTACTTCTACAGAGAATCTACAGGATAATGGAAGAATTTTGAAAGAAGGAATAGTGGTTGGTGGTGTGCATCATCATGTATATATTAAATGCCACTAGAATGTACTCTAAAATGGCTAAGGTGGCATATTTTACATTTTACCAAAATAAAAATATTGTGAAACTGTTTCTAATGTCTTTTCTTTGGCTTAAGGAAGATTACAATTCTAATATCCCATTCTGTTAAGCTAGAAGGTCATAAAACACTAAAAAGCTACCTACTTTATGGCAAGGAGCCAATTTGCTCTGATTAGTAGCCTAAATTTTAGAAAAGTAAGAAAAAAACAAACTATAAGATGTAAACCTCGCTCTTCCACCCCAGCCCGGAAGGGTGATGCGGCTAGACCAGCACCGGCTTCACTATGTCTGCCATTTTCAATTTTCAGAGTCTATTGACTGTAATCTTGCTGCTTATATGTACATGTGCTTATATCCGATCCCTGGCACTCACCATCCCAGACAGAAATAAAACTGGACTATTGGGAATATTTTGGAAGTGTGCCCGAGTTGGTGAACGCAAGAGTCGTTATGTCGCCATATGCTGTATAGTGATGGCCTTCAGCATCCTCTTCATACAGTGGCTCAGAAACTACCAGCATGTGATTGCCATCAGACTGTAAACAAGGACTTGCCTCCAGAAAATAATGGGAAGAATGGTTAAGCCATTTGTCTCTGAACATGGATGAGATAAATTTCGAGATGCTGTTCACTATTTTCATGCTATTGGACCAATGAGCTGAATGAATAATTAAGATGTAACAGTTTAAATACACAGGAATGTGATTGTAGCCATCAACCTCGGTTCTCTCACTCCAGTATTACATTCTGCAAATGGTATTCCGTTGTGTCAGAACTGCTTTTCATAAGGTTCTCCAGGCCCGAAGTAGAAACCCAGTGGCAAGTTCCACAGGCTCCTTTGACTAGGGCTTCAAAATAATGTCTTCACAGACTGATACCTTCTCGCAACTGGCCTATTTTTATTGAGAAAAAAAAATGTTCTATTTAAAAAAAAAAAAAAAAAAGATGTAAACCTCAGTAGAAAGTGAGGTGAAAGCCAGGCACGGCAGAGACCCACGTGGGAGTAGAGCCGAGTATAATGTTTTCTGAGGAACTGGACTTGGGCGGAAAGGCAAACATCACAGGCAGTGCTGAAGAAAGCACCTTGAGTGCACCGTTTACATTCTAACACTGGCTTTTGTTGCTTTCATGTAATCCTCGAATGTGTTTTCTCTAGTTCTTCTTCCACAGCTATAAATAATAATAATGAGGCTAGAGACGTATCATTAGGTTGTTTCACAGGAGTACAATCTGAAGGTGACTGGTTCATGATACTGGTTCGTGATTCAATGGCAGATTACTTAGTAAACCCAGACAGATATTCCAATAAAACGGGATAATTTTTATAAGACTACTAATGATCTTGTTGTCAAGAATAATTTTACTGTCTAGGGATTTGACACGATCATTCAATTTAAACAAGTTAATTTTTATGTACATTAATTTTTAAGAATTAAAACATGAGTTGACGATTCTGTCAAGATACATACAAAATGCTCTACCAACCCTGTCCTTCCAAGAGCACACAGTAGCCTTTCAATTTGGAAACTATGGTTTGACCAAATGACTGCCAGATGATTATGGTCTGACCATGAAATGTCTCCCCCAAAAAATCATGTGCTTAAGTATTGGCGCACTGCTGCTGGTGTAAATGAAAGGCGATTAGATCCCCTGACAAATTTATAGTCAGTAGTCCATTGGAAGTTTGACTTTAATTAAAGAAAACGTGTCCCAGAGGGTACTTATTTTATGCATTATTTTTTCCTAGTGCCCTGTAGTTTGTTCTTGTTAATTAGCTGTATCAGACACGTGCAACTGCAGGTGTTCTCAGGTACCTCTAACCCCATGATCTATGCTATCTACTTTCCTTAAATTCAGTGTCTGTGCAATCAGACCTGAGACGAGTTTGTGCAGATGGCTCTTTAGCCACGATACAGGATAGACTCAGGTCTCGTGTGATCCAGTCTACAGGTTCAGTGAACTGAACCTACTGCCTCAGAATCTCTCCACTCCATCCACAACCAGAGGGTTCCTCTTTCTTGTTCCCTAAGATCTGTAAAACCCACCAGACTTGCAAAATTTCCTGTGAGAGATTTAATTAGCCATCTTCTCCGAGAATGGAAATATAGGTATATACCATAGAAGGTAAACTTTTCTTTATCCCAAATGACAATCCTAAATTCTATTACTTGATACCATAGTTCTCTCACCAATGTAGGCATTATGCAACATGTTATTAATTGGTAAATATGACATAAAGATCAGCATTGTAACACAGTTGGGAGAATAAAAATGTACATCCACACGGTAATATTATGAAGTAATAGAGAAAATTCTACATGTATATATCATGATGAGCTACATTTTCCACATCAGGCTGTTTTGTTTTTTTTTTTTTAATGAAGAAAAATGACAGGTGTTTTAATTCTAAATACTCAGTATTTCCAACTGCTTGCCATGAGAATGTGTTTATGAATTCTTCATATAGGCAAAAATAAGCAAAATATATCTATGAACAATCTGTATTCAGCAATTTTAATGAGATAGTTATCGAAATAAAATTATTTGTTTCTACTAGTGTGAAAAGGAAGGGAATGTATCTTTTGTACCCCCATAATATATATCTTTGTAGCTTTGTAAGTTGGGGCTACACCCATCAACTTTCAAGAATACCCAAGGCGTGTTAAAGGAAAGGCCAGTTTTCTGCTGTGTGATAGCTAAGCATTGCTTTCTAAAGACAGTGCTTGTTGGTGGAAGACCAGACTCACTTTCTGGCCGTTCCAGCTTCATTTTCATTCCCAGCACTGGTCAGCGATCAGAACAGCCGGCTCTGGCATCTCTCATGCCCATCTCTGGAGTTCCTGAATCTGCCAAAATAACCTTTAAAATACCTTACAAATTATAGCAATTTCGCACATTTTTCTTCACTCATTACACAATAAACAATGATGACAGTCCTTTAGATTTCTTCCATAATCTCTTTTTTTTCTTGATAAAACAAGAAATTGGTACATTAGTATGTCTGCTGAAACAGAAACGGGGTGGGAGATAACTTAGAGCTAAATATCCGAAATGATATTTAAAATGTATTTAAATAAGCCAGGCATTTTATTTGAAAAATGCCTCAGTCATCTACACACACGATGCCATTTACAGGGCATTTCTACTTACTAGACCAGTTTTCATGGCAAAACTGCATTTCTGGGGATATCACGTGTAAGTGTTTCCCAGGAAAAAAAAAGATGAAAAGATATTCATTTTAAAAAATAAATATGGTTTCTCAGTGGCCCTCTATTTTGCCTTACATTAAAGAATGAGCAACTGTGTAAAATTTTAGATTTGTCTTAAACTAAAATACTCAGCCGTAATCAGCTTACACATGATCCATAAGCCTCAAGTGCGGGAGGAGAGAAAGGCCCAGGATAGCAGATTCATCTTGTTCTGAATACAGATTGCCACCCCACCCAGCTTTCTCATAAAGCCCTCATTCTCTAATGTGTAAAGGCACGATCTGAAATGTCCTCTGTATCCATTTTATAAAAAATATAAGAAGGAAGCACACGGTTGGCCACAGGCAGCGGCAAATGCAGTCCATGCTGCTTGCCCTTGTTCCTCTGAGCACTGCCGTAGCAACCCAGGAAGGCTGGAGCGATGGCTGGTGAGAGGAAGCTTTTCTGGTTTTAAAATTCATTTATGCCCTTAGACCAGTGTCAATGAACTGATGTTTTTTGATTGCTGATAGTTATTCTACCAATTATAAAAGTGAAGGGTCCTTAGGAAAATGAAGGCTTTCTTAGATGGGAGATAGAGCTGATACTGAGAAATTGAGTATACCTAATGATCTGTTTACAAATCTTATTTTGGTTACAACAATGGGGCTTAGATGTTGGGAAGTATGAAATGCAAAAATATACAACAGGACGCTTCCGAGGGCAGAAATGATAACTGAGCAAGCTGACAACCAGAGTTCAATCTTGAGACTCTGGTTGAAAAGGTAGAAAGAGAGAACTAACTCCACATCTGATGTCCAGAGACATGCCATGGATGTACACACCCATGCACACACATTCTCATGTAGACTCTCTTACACACTCACTCACGTACTCACATATACAAACAGATAAAGAAGGAAATAAGTAATTTTAAAAGCATAATTCATTATTTTATTTAACATTACTTTAAAAACAAGTGTTTGTTTCATCTTGAAATGCTTTTTAAATGGACTAAAAATTCTAACATATTTTGAAATCTGTGTTTTATCTGGATTTAACCCCTAATAAGGTATATATTTAATAAAGTAGTTTCTTAGATTTTTATCTATTGCTGCTATCTCTCTGCTCTTGCTCATAATACTGCCCTAAATAGCTCTGGATTCTTTTTTTGTTTGTTTTTTTCAGAGCTGAGGACAAAACCCAGGGCCTTGTGCTTGCTAGATAAGTGCTCTACCACTGAGCTAAATCCCCAACCCCAGCTCTGGATTCTTGATTTACAGAACTGGAAAGAGGGTGCAATTAACTTTGAATAATTAATAGAAGTATTTAATATAGACTATTTAAGCTATCCATATATTGTTGAGCTAATACTATGAATTATATACTTTTGTTTTATTGTATAAGTTAACAGACTGAGATCAGAAACAGCTTTCTATGGTGACACACCAGCTACCCCTAAACATCAATGATAGCAACACTCTATTTTTCTGGTGAGCGTGCTTTTGATTCTAATAGAGAGCTACACTACTCACCTTTGTATACGCACAGCACTTGGCAAAGCGTCTTCCATTTTCTAAATGCTAAGCTCTTGAACAGAAAAGCAAAATCCAGAACTTACATAAGCTTGTGAGCAGCCATGGTGTGATGACATTACTTTGTTAACCTGCCCATGAGATGGACTTAAACCAACACTGTTTTGTTTTAAAGATGTCATAATTCTTTGTCCCATGTACTATGTGATAAGTGGTCCTACGCTCCTGTTACTGAGCTCCCTGAGTGAACCCCAGTCAGTATCTAGTCACTTGTAAATTTTCAGATGCAGATAAAGTTTCACATTTTAATAATATAACAAAGGTAATAACCATTTACAATTATTCTGTACTTTGATGTCTGTCATTTGTTCCTGATGAGTATGTCCTGCATGTGGATTTCAGAACAATTTAATAAAGCCATAATAAATATCTTTTCAAATTCTTCTATGTTTTTCATGAGACAAATCTTTTAGTTTTGTGTGTTCTAATTGTTCAAGATGACTAAAAGGTTATATCTATATAAAATATGCATATATGCACACTTTACATTTCCTTTTTACAATAATATGAAATAATTGCAAATTTTCCTTTATATTTGAATAAAAGTTTACATATACTGGAGATTCAGAATTCTCTGAATTCATATCGAGCTCTTGTTATTTTCTTAAGAAACTGGCAGCTTTTTGTTTGGTATTATATCTCTGTGATTGGTGCACTCTAGGCCTAGCAAATATCTGCAAATAGTAGTAAACCAATAAGCACACGAGGGAATGTATGAATGAATGAATGAATGAATGAATGGTGTAGCTCCTACTGGATAGTATAGCAGTTTACTCATTGATGAATTCTGTCAAGCACTAGTAATACGTATAATTAGCACTCTATTAAAACTTGATGAAAAAAATATGTGAAAGATCAACTTAAGCCGGGCAGTGGTGGCGCACGCCTTTAATCCCAGCACTTGGGAGGCAGAGGCAGGTGGATTTCTGAGTTCGAGGCCAGCCTGGTCTACAGAGTGAGTTCCAGGACAGCCAGGGCTACACAGAGAAACCCTGTCTCAAAAAACCAAAAGTTAAAAAAAAAAAAAAAAAATCAACTTAAATTCATTCATGCCGTAGATGCAAATACCAAAAAATATACCTAACTAGTCAAGGCATTTGAATTATCCAACATATGTGTCTATTGTAGTACATTTCCAACTCTTAATTCAGACAATATTTTATAAAGCACACCAACGATTTTCATTTTATTTTGCCAAAATGCAAAATCATATAAGCACTGCAATCTTGGAATAAATACTGAAAATTTCCATTCCTTTTTCATTTGAAGATGCTAGAGTATGCAAAACCACAGTCACACCCTTATCACACTGCTAATAGAACAAGTGATTTCAGATAATTTCTAGCTTATTTACTTAAATTTAAGGATACCTTTAAACTATATATTTAATTAACATACTTGCTTATAACATTTCAACTCTGTCAAATAGAGAGGTATCAGATTATCTAAACTCTGAACTAGGCAACAGAGATGTGTGTCTGTGTTTGGGCTGAACAGTGTGTGCCAGCATGGGTTACAGCGAAGAGGTATCTATCTGCACTGACTGCTGCTCCATGGTAAGTGAATGCTTTAAGGTTCATGAGCTGAAAATTGCAGGATTCATAGTTCAAAAGATCTGAGTGGGGGCAGTTACTGGGGATTGGCACTATACCCACCTAACCTTTTGTTGATATTTTGACATGGGAGTCTCTCTAGTACGGTCACCCCACAATCACTCTATAACCCAGGTGGATCAATAGCTTACAACTTGTAATCTTCCAGTCTCAGGCTTCCAAGTAGCCACATTTCAGGTCTGTGTCATCAAGGCCTGGCCTGTGGTTCCCTCTTCCCCACCAATATACACTTTTTTCCTGACATTAAGTGACCTTTCTTAAAAGCAGTGATTTCCTTCAGCATAACTAATTATGAAAACTTTTAATTAATGGCTGTGTTTCTTTTCAGCATAAATAAAGTATGCATCTTTAAATCATTCAGTGCATTGTTAATAGGTACCAGGAATGAGCCCAAGTGCCTTCACATGCTATTTGACACAGATTTTAGTTGGTGCTATAGTTTCTCACAGTATTTTATATTGAAGTTATGCTAACTGACCCCCTCTCCATCACCATAGATCTTCTCATTCCTCTTACATCACCTTACAGTGACTGCTCCATCATCTTGGACGGCTTTTGCTTCTCTCTCTTTCATTTGAATAGGTCATTGTCATTTAAGAATCTGGTTCAAGAGTTTGTTCTGATTACCTCCATAGCAATGAAAGCCAGGTGATGCTCCCAGCCCATCCCAGCTGTGCCTTTCCAGATTGCAACACTGCAACAAATGATCTGTTCATCTGAACACCTCTCCTATAGACTGTATCCTTGGTGATGAAACCTATGCTTCCTTTACCCGCCTTCTTTCAGGCCTAATATATGTAGCCATTGTACTCCCCCACTACGTCCTTTGCAAAACCTAGTGATGGAATTTCTTTCCATGTAAATACTATGATTCTCTTGAAATTTTCAACATTTTCAATTTTCCTGCCTTGTCATTATAACAAAGTGAGCCTTTATTCTAAAATGCCATGTGTTGAAAATGGGTAAAAAGTCAAGACATTTTCATCAGGTTTTGTGAGTAATCTTTGGCTTTGAAGACTTTTAAGGCAACAAACAATGAATCTGATGGGATTTCTTATATTGCCCTTTTTACTATTCATCTCTAACTAAAATGTGTTTGGACCAGTCGAGACAAATCACTTGATATGGAAGTTCAATTGTGCTGATGTACCTACATCATCGCTCATGGACCATGATAGTCAGTTTGCAACAGAAAAAAACTTAAAACTTTTAATCATAAAAGAAATATTTGGTACCACCATATAAGAAATACACGCCTTCTCTCCCCACCCTCTACTCTTGCATACCTTCTCCAGTAAATATGAATTAACTTAATAATGTACAATCATAGTATTAGTTTCAAATCTAGTGTCAAAAATTGTTGGACTTTTATTTTGCTTAAGCTTTTCCTAAGAAATAAGATATCATTTTTAGTTTTTAATTAGAAAATGATTGCATCACAACTGTCCTCCCAGTCCTTTCTGTTCTCTTAGCTCTATTCCCTGGAATCCTTCCCTTGTCCTCATCTCTGTCTTCTCAATTGATAGACCCTTCTTTTTGATTATTGTTGTTATATAAATATATGTATATATGTGTACTCACCCCCCCACACACACACACACACACACTTTTCTGAGTCTAGATTCATTGTTTTTCTGTGCACAGTATCAGGACTAATCACTCTCCATTGAACAATCAATAAGGGAGCTCATCCCTGGGAGAAACTAATTATTCTTTTCCCAGCTAGTTCAAAGGCTTAGGAGAACTTTCATTTGCATAAAATGTTCTTTTACAAAATTGAGGTTAAAATTATACACATTGAATGGAAATATATTGAATGGATATGGATGTATGCAAACAACTCTGAAGCCATTAACATAATCAAGCTAATAGTCATATCCTCCAACCATGGAAAATGTTAGTTTTGCTGCCTTGGATTTGTTTTATGTTATTCCTTCATGGTAAGATGATAAATATGAGCTATGCCAAGCTAGTAGATATTAAAGTAGCTATCGTGGCATTTTTAACTGTAAATGCTAAATTGTATTAATAGATGTCTAGTATTTATTTACCTAGCCTAAAAGACTGAACCAATTGAAAAATACCTGTTTTCCTCTTGTTTTATTGCTTAGACCCACTATTCTACTTTCTGCTTTTGTAAGATACATTATTTTGTATATCTCCTATCACTGGACTCATGGTCCACAAGTCTCTCTGTGACTAGCTTGTCCTCTAGGTTCATGCATACTCTCAGAAGTGACAGTAATTTTTTTATTTTTTCATTTTATAGTATCATATATGTAACTCATTTTTGTCATCTGTCAGTGGGCTTGGATTCTTTCTTCCTTTTTTAATTAATTCACTTTGCATTCCAACTGTGCCCCCCAATCACATCCTGTCCCTCTTCCTCTTTCAGTTCCAGTTCCACACTTATAAATCCCTCCCCTCATTACTCTTTCACCTTCTCCTCAGAGAAGGGGAACCCTCCCATGAGTTATTTTTAAATCATCATTACTGTGAATAAGCTTTCACACACCCACATAGAAGTCTACACATTCGTACGTAACTTTTAAAGAATAAATCTTTAAAAGAATCAAGTAATTCTTTTTGGTCATTCAATTTTAAAGGGCCTTACATATTTTTGAGGTAAGTTGTCTCCATCAAATACATGACTGGCAAGTGTTTTCTCTCACTCTTCCCATGGCCTTTACATCTTCAATTCTATCCTTTGACCTGCAGAGAAGCACGTAGTCCAGCATGGTTGTTTGCCATTTGTCTAATTCTAGTTTTGTTGCTTTTGTTTCTGCTGTCATATCCAACAAAATCTCCAAGATCAGAGTCATATATATTTTCTCCCATGCTTTATTCCAGGAATTTACAGCCATGAGATGTTTAAACCTTGAATCCATTGTGAGTTGATTTTC
Organism: Montemys delectorum; assembly: GCA_019843815.1. Taxonomy (NCBI): domain Eukaryota; kingdom Metazoa; phylum Chordata; class Mammalia; order Rodentia; family Muridae; genus Montemys; species Montemys delectorum. Next base: position 11,597 of record JADRCD010220599.1, on the reverse strand, counting down.
CTGCATGATGTAACATAAAGGTTCAATTTCATTCTTTTGTATGTGGATAAATTACTTTTTCAAAAGTTATTTATTGGAGGAAATTTGCTTTTTTCATTACATCATCTTGGCAACCTTGTTGAAAATCAGTTGATTTTAAACTGAATATGTGTGAGATTATTTTTAGGAAATCTGTTCAGTACCATTAGTTTGCAGGCCTATTTTTATATTCATGCCAAATTATTTTAGCACTGTATTTTACTGTATTTATTTTACTGTAGCTTTAGGACAGACTTTGAAGGAGATGTGTGCTTTTCCACTTATTTACATCTTTCATTTTTCTTCATCAGAATGTTGTCACTTTTGTTTCCCTGGTCAGGTTTTTTTTCGTATTTTTAACAGTATATTTTTCTTGAGTATAAAAATGTATCTGATTTTTGTACCTTGCCTTTGGTTCCTGCATTTTCACTAGAGATAATGGTCTTGCACATGCTTGAGACCTACTTCTGCAAAAGCCTCATATATATACTTACATATATGTATGTATATGTGCATATTGATCAAACCAAAATAGTTTTCTATAAAGTATATATAAGATGTTTGCCTCCAACAGTTGCCAATTTTGTTATGAAAGCAAAATGGAAAGCAAAAAGTTGATCTCAACTTTTTGATCACAAAAGTTGGGAAGAGCACAGCCCTTTCTTCCTGAATTATCCTTTAAAACTAAATTCCTTAAAAAACCTACAGGCACAGCAGGTGACAGCACAAGAGGTGAATGAGATCATGAAATGCAATTAGAGAAGAAAGCCTCTGTGATCACTTTAGCATTCAATGTTGCTATCTTTTTTTAATTATTTATTTATTTATTTATTTATTTATTTATACTCAAGATTTTAGTCCACCCCTGTCCAAGCTCTGACTGTTCCACATCCCATACCTCCTCCCTAACCCCTGTCTCCACAAGGATGTCCCCACCAGCCACCACCCATCCAACCAGACCTCTAACTCTGTAAGACCTCTAGTCTCTTGATGGTTAGGTGCTTCTTCTCTGCCTGAACCCAGACCCAGCAGTCTTCTGCTGTATGTGTGTTGGGGTCTTCATATCATCTGGTGTATGCTGTCAGGTGGTTCAGTGTCTGAGAGATCTTGGCGATTTTGGCGGTCCAGGTTAATTGAGACTGCTGATCCTCCTACAGGGTTGCCTGCCTACTCAGCTTCTTCCAACTTTTCCCTAATTCACTCACCAGGGTCAGCAGCTTCTGTCCATTGGTTGGGTGAAAACATCTGTATCTGACTCTTTCAGCTGCTTGTCAAGTCTTCTGAAGGGTAGTCAAGAACTAAACCAAGAATTCACAACAGAGAAATCTCGAATGGCTAAGAAGCACCTAAAAAAATTGTTCAAAGTCCTTAGTGATCAGAGAAATGCAAATCAAAATGACCCTGAAATTCCACCTTACACCAATCAGAATGGCTAAGATCTAAATCACAGGTGACAACACATACTGGCCAAGAAGTAGAGAAAGAGGAACACTCCTCCTTTGCTAGTGGGATTGCAAACTCGTACAATCACTCTGGAAATCAATCTGGAGGTTCCTCAGAAAATTGGAAATAGATCTACCAGAAGACCCAGTTATACCACTCTTGGGAATATACCCAAAAGATATCCTGCCATGCCACAATATCACATGTTCCACTATGCTCATAGCAACCTTGTTTGTGATAGCCAGAAGCTAGAAACAACCCAGATGTCCCAAGACAGAAGAATGGATATAGAAAATGTGATTCATTTACACAATGGAGTGCTACTCATCTATTAAGAAGTTTGGTTTTTCTTTAATTAAAAGATAATTGCCATGAACTCTTTATTTCTTAGAAAAGGAGCACATTTTAAAATTAATATCCATAGATGAATAAAAAGTATTTTCAGGTGCATTTTATTGACCTATTTATTGACCTTTTAGGATAACTCATAACACTTTGTAGATTATTCTGTATTAATAATTTAATCTCATACTTCAGTTACATTCTGTTTAACAGAGACTCTGATGTGAGCTATCTAATGTACTAATTACAGATAAGAACTTATTCTTGACTTCTGGGCTTCATCATGTGCTAATTAAAATTTTTCATACAATAAAAAGCATCATAGAGTATCTTTACATATAGAATTCATAGAGATATTTTCAGTAGTCTGTGCCTCAGAGGCATCGAACTGAGTAAACAACATACCTACAACCAGCTTGTTCATAAAATTATAAAACAGAATACTTCCTTACCCAGAGTTAAGTATTGGTCTTTTGATCAGTTAAGAACTATGGATTGTTTTTTAAAAAGCAATAACTCTAGCATTTGACATTGCTGGGAAACTAGAGGAAGGAAAAGAGCACCCTTTCATGACAATAATTGAACATATTCACTGCTTACTTACATAGTGAAATGTTTTACCATCTGAAAGAGAAAGATAGACTGTTTCTGTGCTTGTGTTAAATTATATATCTTCACACGCTTACAGAGTTTGAGTTAAAATCTAGTATGCACTTTATTTTTATACCTAAAGGGCTTTTTTTGTTAATGCCAAAAATTTAAGGACAGTCAATATATGTCCCAGTACAGCATTGTTCTTGATTTCTAGAAGAAGTCAAGTATGGGGACCCAAAATCCCCGTTATCTGTCAGCACAGACCGCTCTTATTAGTACCCAGGACTCAGGTGGGTTCTGTCACACACTTCATTGACAGCCTTTGCCCAGCCTTCTACCAATGACTGAAAATACTATCCTGTGTTTTGCTTTGAATCCAAATCCAAGAGGAGGATTACTGTCCTCTCTAAGTTTCTCTTAGTCTCTCTCTCTCTCTCTCTCTCTCTCTCTCTCTCTCTCTCTCTCTCTCTCTCT